>JAJAGP010005125.1:0-37377 GCA_025084515.1 Ancistrus triradiatus
CCACCATATGTTACTGCTGCTATAATGTTCTTTTTCTGAAATGCTGTGTTACTTTTACACCAGATCTAATGGGACACACACCTTCCAAAAAGTTCAACTTTTGTCTCATCAGTCCACAGAATGCTTTACCAAAAGTCTTGGGGAACATCAAGATGTGTTCTGGAAAAATTGAGACGAGCTTTAATGTTCTTTTTGCTCAGCAGTGGTTTTTGTCTTGGAACTCTGCCATGCAGGCCATTTTTGCCCAGTCTCTTTCTTATGGTGGAGGCATGAACACTGACCTTAACTGAGGCAAGTGAGGCCTGCAGTTCTTTGGATGTTATTGTGAGGTCTTATGTGACCTCTTGGATGAGTCGTCGCTGCACTCTTGGGGTAATTTTGGTCGGTCGGCCACTCCTGGGAAGGTTCACCACTGTTCCATGTCTTCGCCATTTGTGGATAATGGCTCTCACTGTGGTTCGCTGGAGTCCCAAAGCTTTAGAAATGGCTTTATAACCCTTTCCAGACTGATAGATCTCAGTTACTTTCTTTCTCAATTGTTCCTGAATTTCTTTGGATCTCGGCATAAACCTAATAAAGTCTCTAGTGACTGATATTTATAGGACTAAAATTTAAATATGTATACACACACATACATAAAGTGCATTCTCCCATCACTTGTTGTCCAGGTCCCTGGAGTTCCCGGAGAATAAGACCTATTCAGCTCTGGCCGCAGTTGACATACCTCTGGGGAAGCTGAAGGCTGTGAGGTTGCGCTGGGAAGGAGGTGAGAGCTGGAGCAGCTGGTGGAGACGAGTCACGACCAGGATGGGACAGAGTGGAGTGCAAGGCACAGAATTCAGTGTGGCCAAAATCCGCCTCAAATCTGGAGAGAGCCAGGAAAAGTGAGTGATATCGTGTTTGTAGAGGGTAAACGTGAAAACCGTCTGAATCAGAAACGCTCAATACTCGTTGTGTGCAATAAGCCTCCCTCTAGTGGCACTTTGTACTTACTGCAACCGACATTGCATATTCAATTTTTCTTGCAGGCCAGACAATTCGGCTCATTATCATGATAGGGTTACAAAACCTAATCCAGAAGTGCGGAGCTCAGTTAGTTCCTGATTGATCCCAGTTAAAGTTAAAATGTTTCTGTATGATCCCATTTATAATTCTTGGGACAGAAAAAAAACAAAATTTGGCAGATCACATCTCAAGTCAATATATCAACTTTATGTTACTACAAAAAGTACATTTTTTCTCTGTTTCAGGACATGGTTCTGTAGTCCAGAGGGTGAGATCACAACGCTGAAGACCTTTCAAGAGCAGGAATTTGTTCGTTGTCAAGATATTTCTAAAAGGAAGCGCAGCACTACATCTCTACTGCACTACAAGAACAGCAGCAAAGTCTCCACACTGAAACAGTAAAGCAGACGAGCTCTGCTGACTAAAAAAAAGAAAACCAAAAAGGTCGAGTCTGAAAAAAAGTACTTGGATTGTTGCAGTTCATTTCAGTTGACCATTTTTATTAATGCATTTCAAGTACTCAAAATTACATCTCTTTGCACAATACGTTTTGAAATGTTAAGTAAAAATGTTCAAAGTGAACAAAAATTTAAGTACTGTATAAAACACAGTTAACATGAACAGACAGTAGTATTTTTGTTTGTTTCTAACTTTTGTGGTCATTCTCCCTATAATCGCCTACAATATTTTTTCTTCAATTCAGACATTTTCAGTGCACTTATTCTATAAAGATCCACAAAGACTATACAAAATAAAAAAAAATCAATAAAAGAAATGTCAGATACAGGCAGGTATATCTCCTCTATCCTGGTAACAGCACATGAGAAACAGACCAAAAAAAAAAAAAAAAAAAAGAAGAAAAACTATGCACTTCTTTGAATTTCAATATTCTGATTGCTGATGTAAAGAAAAAACATCTAATAGCACAAAGTCTTCTGACAAATGTAGTGTGGGGGAAAAAACAGTTCCAGTTTCCAAACTCAAAGAGAAAAATGCCACCATGTGGTCACATTGAATTGTTCAAAAATGAGGGAAAAATAGACATACAAGTATCAAAATCTCATATTCATCTTCAAATTGAAAAGAAATGCCCCAGGAACTGTACATAGTATACAACAGTAAGTTTTAGAGCATTGTCCATAGGAAGCAGCTTTCACCATGGCGTCCTCGCTGCCCCGTGACTGTTTAAGACACAGATCTGACATGAGATCGTACAAAATGCAGCCCTGTCTCTTCACATAGCAGAATGTGTGTTTAATGGGCGTGGGGTCCATTCTGAGTGCATGTGTACTTACGTAAGCCTTAACAATCAGACGGATCGGAACAAGACCACCCCACGGTGGATATGAAGCTCATTATTTGTGCGGGTATCAGAGACCGACTCTAAAAGTGAGGTATAACCTGAGCGGTGCTGTCCGTGCTCCAGTCTGGGAAACACCGGAGACTGCTCTCCACTTCCTTCCTTCCTTCCTTCCAGCCACTGGAAAAGAACGACTTCAGAAAGCATGCGAGTGAAACAATTTCTGGTGTTTCATGGACCTTGACGACTCGACTCATTAGCATTACATAACGGAACCCAGAGCTGCACAACCCTGCTCCTGCTGTGCATGAGCCCTGACTGATCCCACCAGTACTGGTAGGCGTGTTTGACTAAGCTGTGCTGGACTCCGCCCTTCCAGTACCAGAGCTGGACGCTCCTGAATGATTAAGACTCGGTAAATGTGAGTAGCCCATGAAACATGATTGCTTGACTCAAGTGGTCCTTACTTGATTAGTTGCACAACATTTAGTGTAAGTAGTTACGAGTTAGGGCAAGACGACTAGTTTTCATGAAGCATAAGTACTAAACACTGCTATAAATACAAGCCATTTTCTGGACTTTTGACGATCCACTCAATACAAACTGGTGTTATCATATTACAACGAGATTTCATCTGACAACTTGAAATGCCGAGGCTTCTTATTGAAGAGGAACAGCCATGCACTTAAATAGTCTCCTGATGAATTACTAATCCCAGCAAACAAATGCTGAGGGGAAAAACTTCCATTCTGCAGTAGTTTTAAAGATACTGGACACTTCTTATGGACACTGGGGCATGTCTGCACTGATAAACCTAGTTCCTAGTTTATGCTGCACTTATTTGGAGAAGGCTTTTTTACAGACATAATCACGTCAATTGTTTGTTCTCCACTCAGAAAATAAAGGTAAACATGCGTCTTGTTCAAAGCTCTGGCTAGATGAAGCGTTTTCCTCCATTAAGACGTGACCGTTCCTCTGCAAGCTAAAGTCCTGCGTGTTTGGCTTTTATCAGACACATTGCAAATGGAAGTGATTTAGGAAAGGCTATAGTGAACGCGAACACATTTTGGAGTACTTCTCCACTAGACGTCACCGGTCCTTTGTAGCTGCTGGTTTTTCAGACACTGGTGAAGCTACACAGATGCTCTTCCTTCGACGTGGGCAAAAAGGAACCGCTTGTTAATACGCAAGTGCATCCTGAAGAACAAGCGAATGACATACACTCAGCGGCCACTTTATCCAGAACGCCCGTACACCTGATTAGTCACGCATTTATCCAAGGACAATCCATAAACCCTTGCAGACATGGGTCAAGAGCTTAGGCCAATATTCACACCAGCCATCAGAAGGAGGAAAATGTGATCTACGTGACACTGATGGTGGTTGTTGGCGTCTGAGGTGTAGGTTGAGGATTTTAAAAAATGCCATTTTCCTGGGATTCAAACACACACACACACGTCTCTTGAGCTGTGGGGTGTACACAAAAGGGTATAAAAACAAAACCAGTGGAGGACGTCGGACAAGAATGGTTTCTCAGCATGCTCTCTTTGAAACTTGAGGTGGATGGGCTTCCACAGCAGACGACCACATGGTGTGTTAGCCAAGGACAGGGAGCTGAGGTTACAGTTTGGACAGTGGATAACCGTCACATGCTCCAACAAATCTCGAATTCAGCCGCCACATGTGGAGCCTCCATTTTTGGCATAAACACCTATAAACTCCAGACCCAACCTGCCCTGCAGCATCAGCTCATGCTGCTACTGGAGTGTGATGGTAGAACGTTTTCTCAGAACACACCGGGTCCCTTAACACCAATCAAGCATCGTTGGAAGGCCACTGCCTGTCAGAATATGGTTGCATATTCGAATTTTTGGGCATCTCCCAAAGGCAGGATATTGCATCTCGTCACAAAGCTCATCTGTCAAACTGGTTCTACAAGCAGAGCTTCAGTGGCCTGGTCAGTCACCAACTGTGAATCCAACAGAGCACTGTTGGAACGCGGTCGAACAGAAGAATGTGACAATGCAAATACACGGGGCATGTCTGAGCACTGCTGCGTTACACAGTAAACAATTAAGATGGAGAATTCATGCGACTTGTAGTAACTCCGCTGTAAAGGCGATCTGTCATTTTATTTTGGGGGGAAAATGGGGGACACCGCAGAGTAGTTCTGACAGCAAATGTGTCAGTATTACAACGGTCGTCCTCATAAAGTAGCAGATGAGCGACGGAGACACGTAGCTTAAGAGTACCGACTCTCCAAGCGCATTCCCAACACGTACATTCCAACACAAGTGTTGTCTTATGGTGAAGATTACATCCGGTGCAGTGACAACAATCCAGCGGATTGAGAGAAGTGGTAAAGTGAGGTGAGGAGGTCAGAAAATGATGGAACTATGAGGGCAGCTCTCATCCAGGCTGGAGACGTGCACCTTTGACAAAACCAAAGAAATGCAAACGAACAGTACCGATTCAAATGTTTCGAATTGATTCAGATGATTCATACGTTCCATTCCGCCTCTCATCCCCACTCGAACCGGCCCTTCATTTTTCTGTCCAAGTCCTGAGAATGTTGATTAAAACGGCAACTTATTTTGTATCTGAACAGTAAAAGAAATAGTTTTTCCACATATAATACAAATATCTTTTCTCTATACAGTTGGAATCTGTACATCGGCGCAGCAGGCAATCGCTGCGTGGAAAAAAAATAACAGCCTTCATCAGGTTTGATCGTTAAATATCCTTCAATCGTGTCTGGAACACAAACCCTACTGACAGTACAGTGGATGCTGACTCCTCGTCTGGTCCCTTCCAGCTCGGCAAACTTTCACTATGTCAACTGCGAGGTTTAGAAATGCGAAGGAAAAAATATTCGTGTGTGAAAATCTCAATTTTGGTCTTTTCTGAAGGGCATGAGACAAAGGTTGAAGATGTTCACCCGTCATCTTTCCAGACTGGGAGAGCAGAGAAGTCCACGCAGCTTGAGCACACTTCTGCCGCATAGAGCAGCGATGTTTTTCACCATGCTTGAGTGGCTCAGTATTAAAGACTGGAATAAATGGAAGCATAATGGACTAGTCCAGATTTCTTCTATGGAGAACTGGACATATTGTAAACGGTTCCCGTTTATGTATGACTTCTGAAAAGGGATGTTTAAAAAAAAAGAAAGAAAGACTTGCTCGTTCCGTACCAAAATGATCATTTTGCAGTGAGTATATGTTAAAATTGCTCCTGGGTAATGTAGTGTAAGACTGAGAGTATTGTAATGATTCCATGTGCTGCTCCAGGTGGCATCTTTGGAGTAAAGCATTGATCTGTAGCCACGTGGAAATTCAGATTGAACCACACTGGAGCTGTAGCACTGCACAAGGAAGGTGATCGGTATTCTTGTGTTGTCTAGTCGAGCTGAGACTAGAATCCTCTGCATCTGGCTGTGAAGCAGTTAAAACCTTTTTGACTTATTATCCTACTATATGCAGGCACTGGCAGAGTGTGGTAGTGTGGGGAGAGGTGAGTGTAGGCTCTCAGCGCCTCATCTGGCCCATCTGGTAGTTCTCACGTGGCTGGCGTGGGTGACGAGGGGGCTGAGGCTGGCGCTGAGATGGGCGCTGGTTCTGATGTCCATGGGGATGAGGGTGCTGGTTCTGGTTGTGATGGTGATGATGGTGCTGGTGCTGCTGCTGCTGCTGCTGCTGCTGCTGTTGCTGGTTAGCGTGTTGGGCTCGTCTCCTCTTTAGAGTGCCTGAGAAAGAAAATCTTACGTCATTAAAATGGAATGAAAGTTTGCCTTTTTTTGTTAAATGATCCCTAATAATAATACTAAAATAATGTATTGAGGTACAGTGGTTCTCGACCACCTCGGAACTCGTCGAATTCAGTTCTCTGCGCATTTTGAGTAGAAAAATTAGTCTTGGTACTCGGTGCTTAAACTTGTAAGAGTTCACCCAAAACACGATTCGGTACATGACTCAAATCTTGTGATTCACAATAGCTCTCACTCAGAGAAGATCTGCGCTGTGTTAATGTGCCCCCCCCCCAAATCTACGCTACTCTATTCTTAGTGCAAATAAATCTACATGGGTCATAAGAAGATTAGTTTATAAGAACCAACCAAAAGCAAAACAGGAACTGAATGCTCCAGACCTGCAGGCTGCAGCTAGATAACCAATAACTAACTAAGTTTTTTGCTCTTTCAATCCATTACTCGCTGAATTAGAGATTTTTCAACGCTTTATTATAAAATAAGCTGTGTGCTAATCATTTGGACCAACTGTAGGTTGATGTAAGAGTTTTAAACATTATATTTACAGCATTTAGCAGACGCCCTTATCCAGAGCGACTTACAATTGATACATTCTCACAATCCAAGCAGTTGTGGGTTAAGGGCCTTGCCCAAGGACCCAACAGTGGCAGCGGTGGGATTTGAACCCTGGACCTTTTGGTCCATAGTCCAGTACCTTAACCGGTAGGCTACCACAGTCCCATTAACATTAACTTGCTCATCATTACTTATGAGGCTGAATCTCCATTTCCAGACGGCATAATGCAACTGCAGTCATTTAAGGTAAACTGGAAAATGAGAAAAAGAAGGTGGCGAATAAGAAGCCAACTTCAGCCTCATCTGCACCATGATACACCAAACACTTGTTAAACTCCTCAGTTCATCATAGATTTAACTTATGATGGATTTGTCGGAACATATTCCCTTCGTAGATCAGGGAGCAGCTGTACAATACAGCTCCATTAATGAATATAATGCCTCATACAGTGTGGATTTTCTTCTTAATTCAATTTACATTACTCATTATGGGAAAAATGTGCTTGGTACTCGTCATTTTCGGTTCTCGATAAGCCTTCTGGAACAAATCAACAATGAGAACAGAAGTACCACTGTAATAATAATAAAAAACATTATTGATAGCTCACATGAACAGGGATTAAAGATAATTTTTCTAATCTCTCTTATTGTTAAATGCTCCACACAGGTTACACCCTTGCTGTTAATCTGCTGCTCAAACTGGACATGCCTGTACTAACTGGCACAGAACAGCAAAGAGAACAAATGGCATTCTTTATAACTCTCAAATTTTCCTTAATATTACAAATCTTTTTGTAAAGCGTTCTTTAGACCTTCCAACCCCCTCAGAAGGAAGCTCACATAAGAAGCCAAATCTGCCGGTGCTCGCTTCACTGTTCTGCGGTCACTAATGCGTTTCTGTACTTGCATTTTGCCTTTTAAAGTGTCTTACTTAAAGAAGTCAAAAACAAGAATTGATAATAGTGTTCTGGAACATTAAGCTTTTCCATGAAGTGTTTAAACTTTTACCTTTTTTAATGGATAGCTTAAAAACTTTTTTTTGTTCGTTTTCATAAACTACAAATACTACAGGCTTTCAGAAAACTGAACCGGGCAGCTTGCTCAAAAAAATTATAAAAAAAAGAACCAATAACAAATGACCTAATAGGCATCACAATGGATTCTGGTGCTAGACTTGCTACGATTGGCTGTTGCCAGTCAGAGATACAAAAGAACATAATCTATAGTCAGTCAGTCAGTCTGCTTTTTGCAATATCCACCTACAAATGAAATATCAGTGTCATGTGTAGAATAGGGTTATTGTAGCCGTAATCAGGACAGTATCTTGGTGTAAATTACCTGGTAGAGGTTTAGGCGGTGGTAGTTTGGGGTTACTGCTGGGTGTGTGCACACTGCAAATCTTGATGAATCCAGCCATGAGCATAATCAAAGCAATTCCCATCAGCAGCACTGCCCACCAGTGAGCCTGTCGATACAGTTTGTGTTAGCCTGTGCATTCCAAATCATTCACCAGAGACCATTATACACTTACTCAGATAGAAGGAGATCACAGATCACACACCAGGCTAAATGGTCTCTACCTGACCTCAATTGTAATGATTCTACAAAAGCATCTGTTCACCGAGTTGTGCATTGTAACAAACTATTCACCATGATTGAAAGGTGCTTGCAAAATGGCTCTGTGATAAAGCTGTGGAAAGGCACAGGTTAGAAGCAGAATATAAAAACTCACAGCCTTTATCTATCCCTCAGAGTACTGCTCAGAAAATTATTTGGAAGTGTAGTGTGTATGACACCACCAGTACCGTGCCCAAACTGGGCTGTCGCTCCAAATTGGATGAAAGAGGAAAATTGATTACACAAAACTCCTTATGATCTAGCAGCAGATCCCTTGTTGCCTCAGATCCCCAAGTTGCAAGTGGGCCTCCATAGATCTCCAGAGATTGTTCGAATAGCACATGCCACAGATGCTCGATCTGATTCACATCTGGGAAAACTGGAGGCCAAGTCAACACCCCGACAACTTTGTCCTGCACCTCAAATCATTCCTAAACAATATTTGCATTGTTAGGGAATGACTTTGCCATGAAGGGGTGTACTTTCCTAAGTAGTTGTTGTGTCAAAGTGACATCCAAATGAATGCCAAGACCCAAGGTTTCCCAGCATATCATTGCTCAGAGCATCACAATGTCATTGTTATTCACACGACCTGTCAGCAGTTTTAATCACAGACATAATATACCTAGACGTCGCATTGGCCGCTGGATCATGTCAACGTTGTCGCCATATTGGACCAGGCAACTTCTCATAGTTCTCCATAGATTGTATTGGAAAAAACATGACTCTAGTCTAATAAATAATAACATAAAAAAACAATAACAGTAATAGATTAACAATAGTACATAGTATATGTAGTATAAACAGTAGTACAATACTTGTATAATACAGTATTCACTATATTATATACTGTGTTATACTACGTAAACTATATTTACTATTGTAAATCTATTATTTCATTCATTATATTATTTATTACACTACATGTTATTGTATTCATAGCCTAATAATATGCTGTGCTGTACTGTATATTGCCTTTGAGTAGAGCTGTATCATTTCACTGTTATAACAAACAGAAAGGAGACTGACTGCAAGTGTCTCACTATTTAATTTATATTTGTTTATTTTGTGACGTTTGTCAATGACGGTCAATTACAAGAACTTAAGAGATTATTGTTTCAGCATTTCAAAGTGAATGAGCCACGTTCTGATGTTAAATTCGTATACATTAAATTATAAAAGGGACATTTCCACACGTATTAACCAAGGAAAATAAGCCAAATCCATGTTTGACAAAATAAACATGAGTTTTTACAGTTTCTTATGACAAGGAATTATTTTCCACAACGTTAACTTGCCTAACACTGTACTCCTCTCTAACGAGATTCGAAGTAAATGGAGTCAAACCATTTTTGTTCTGCATGTAAATCAAAAGCTTTGAATATAAAAATCGGTTGAGAAATAATTAGGTTATTGTGCATTTTAAAAAAGCAGCCTAGCGGCGTCTAGGTATGTACAGTGGGGCAAAAAAGTATTTAGTCAGCCACTAAACAGTATTAAGTTCTCCTACTTAGAAAGATGAGAGAGGTCTGTAATTTTCACCATAGGTACACTTCAACTATGAGAGACAAAATGAGAATAAAAATCCAGGAAATCACATTGTAGGATTTTTAAAGAATTTAATTGTAAATTATGGTGGAAAATAAGTATTTGGTCAATAACAAAAGTTCAACTCAGTACTTTGTAACATAACCTTTTTTGGCAATGACAGAGGTCAAACGTTTCCTGTAAGTCTTCACCAGGTTGGCACACACTGTAGCTGGTATTTTGGCCTATTCCTCCATGCAGATCTCCTCTAGAGCAGTGATGTTTTGGGGCAACACAGACTGTCAACTCCCTGTACAAATTTTCTATGGAGCTGAGGTCTGGAGACTGGCTAGGCCACTCCAGGACCTTGAAATGCTTTTTACGGAGCCACTCCTTCGTTGCCCGAGTGGTGTGTTTCATTGTCATGCTGGAAGACCCAGCCACGTTCCATCTTCAATGCGCTCACTGATGGAAGAAGGCTTTGGCTTAAAATCTCATGATACATGGCCCCGTTCATTCTTCCCTTAATCAGTCGTCCTGTCCCCTTTGCAGAAAAACAGTCCCAAAGCATGATGTTTCCACCCCCATGCTTCACAGTAGGTATGGTGTTCTTGGGATGCAACTCAGCATTCTTCTTCCTCCAAACACGACGAGCCTTTGTTACTTTGGTCCCAGCTCTCTGCAGGTCATTCATCAGGTCCCTCCGTGTAGTTCTGGGATTTTTGCTCACCGTTCTCATGACCATTTTGACCCCATGAGATGAGATCTTGCGTGGAGCCCCAGATAAAGGGAGATTATCACTGGTCTTGTATGTCTTTCATTTTCTTACGTTTGCTCCCACAGTTGATTTATTCACACCAACCTGCTTGCCCATTGTAGATTCACTCTTCCCAGCCTGGTGCAGGTCTACACTTTTGTTCCTGGTGTCCAGCTCTTTGGTCTTGGCCATGGTTGAGTTTGGAGTCTGACTGTTTGAGGCTGTGGACAGGTGTCTTTTATACAGGTAACGACTGGAGGACAGAAGAGCTTCTTAAAGAAGTTACAGGTCTGTGAGAGCCAGAAATCTTGCTCGTTTGTGGGTGACCAAATACTTATTTTCCACCATGATTTACAATTAAATTATTTAAAAATCATACAATGTGATTTCCTGGATTTTTTTCTCATTTTGTCTCTCATAGTTGAAGTGTACCTATGATGAAAATTACAGACCTCTCTCATCTTTCTTAGTAGGAGAACTTGCACATTCAGTGGCTGACTAAATACTTTTTTGCCCCACTTTATGTCTATGGTTTTAATGTTGTGGCTGCCCGGTGTAAATGAGCATCTTGAGCCACCTGTTGGTAAAGTGTTAGAATTGCAAGTCCAAACCCTGTGGCACTGGAATCCAAGTGCGCTATTTTGAGCAATTTTAAAGTAGGACACTGGATGCAAGAGGGCCGAGTTAGAATTAAAGTCAAGACACTTACCACTATCCACTCAGCAATGTTTTCATATAGCTCTGGGTTAAAGATGGCTTTCTTCAGTCTGGCCAGTGGCCCATCGGCATCCACCAGCCTGCACTTCATAAACACATCGCAGTAACCTTTGAAATCGTTGCAGGGAGAGCCAGCCTGCAGCGTGGTCACCTTCTTATTGAAGAATCGGGCTAGGCGCTCTGAGCCTGTACTGCTACACGTGCTGGGGTTCACTGTAGGATAAAGAGAGATTCCCAAAACAAAATCAGTGCTTTATCTCCACTTAAACCAAACTTGGCATCAGCATGACTACTGCTGACTGTGCCAAAATAACATAGCGGCACATTTTGGTTAATGTGAACATAAACCATCTTATAGTAAAAGGCGGGGGTATTAAATGGGATTCAATTTGCATGCTCTCCTGAGGAATATTCCATGCTACATGCTGATTTCCGCATTGGTAATGTCAGTGTTTTTCTCCATTCTCCCCTGAAAAAATTACAGCCTGACTTATCTACTATTTTTCACCCAGCTCTGGTGCTCTAATAATTTTAGTCTTGACCGGAGGCACATCTCTGTAATTTTACAAGCAGATGACTGGGGTTTTAAAAAAACCCTTCAAACAGAGGCTTTAAATGAGTCATTGCAATATTCAATTGGAATGGATGCTGGAAAAACTCCTACTCACTCACTCGTCATACCAGTTTAATCCAGTTTAGCGTCATGAGGGGGGTGAGGGCCTAACTGGCAGCACAGAACACAAGGTGGGAACCTTGTCAAATCTTTTCAAACGTTTTCAAACGCAATGGTCATAAATTTCCGCCATTTTTACATAATCGGTCTGACTGTGGATTGGTGGAGTCCAAACTCTTTAGAGATGGCATTATAAACATTTCCAGTCTGATACTCTATCTCTAAATGCCGAAGTTTAATATTTAACTCATCATTTGTTTAACTGAACTCTATCTTCTTTTAGGACTTGTGTGAAAACCTGATGACGTTTTAGATATTATGCATCTTTGTAGAAGATTCTAAAAGGGTCACAGACTTTCAAGCACCACTGTATATTACATTGAAATCAATAAAATGTTTTAGATATAGATGCCCTAAAGAGGCATTTGCCCATATGAAATAATGGAAAGTGGGTTCCTGTTATTCAAAGATCAAGTACAGAAACCATTTTGCAGAAAGATTCGGATTTGACAGTACTGTCTGTGATATGCTGCTCACACATTTGTTTTTCAGCATGTTCAATTCAGCAAATAAACAGTATTGATAGATGAATATTTGCAGGAATAGACCATATTTAAACCTTGTCCACTGCAGAGGTAGTTTAGACAAATCAATGGAACATGATACTTTGCACACAACTCTGTATAACACCGACGTGACCACAAGTACATTTACGTTATTACTCTGTAATATAACATGACGATTAGGACAGAATATGAAATCACAGAGAGAGACATTCTAAGACGGGGTACACTGACTTTTCTCCATGCAGCAAACATGGCAGAGTTCAGTCTCATCCTTCCCATCACCACTAGCACAGGTGCACACCTCCAGTCCATATTTTTCACAGATAGAACCTGAGCATCCCTGCAAGAAACAAATATATCAGGAACATAAAAGGTTCAACAAAATTAAGTCCTCCCAGAAACCTCTTTCCTTGAAATGGTATCTACACTTGAGACACATGATACAATCAACATTTTGACAGTCAATCACTGTATGATGTATCGCCTCACCCCATTCAGACAGACTTGGGTTTCTGCATGGCAGGCAGTGAAGTTGGCTTTGGGCTCTGAGGTCGGACACTGGGCTGAGGCTCCATTACACATGCCCTGATGGGCGCACTCCGATTCCTCACGACACTTCTCATTACGACTTTTGTATGTGCACTCAGCAGTGCAGCATGGGCCTTGACTGGGACTGAGGAGACAAAGCTGGGTTTAGAACAGTGTACACTGCATACACAGTCCACAGAACAAGTCAAAAACTTTAGTATATAAAAATATACACACACTAGAAGCCACTTTTACTGTCCTTTGTAACTCAGTAGGTACGATCATGTATTTTACCTGCACACTTTGTTTGGCTTGAGTTTGCACTTCTTGTTGTCTGCTTGGTTGGCATCATAGCAGCACTGGTCCCTGCACTGATCACTGTAGCCACAGTCACACTCCTCTCCAGGTTCTACAAGGCCATTACCACAGATTGGCTGGCCAGACTCTGTTAAAATACACGTGTGCACACATTAGTAGGGCCGGGTGATATGTAGGGGTGTAACAATACACTGCTCATGACTCGATTCAATTCATGGTACCGAGCTCACAATTTTTAAACAAAACAAAAAAATGTGTTAGTCCCATGTAATTAAAATAAATTACTAGAAACAAAGGTTTACAATTGTAAATAAAAAGCTGCATTGTAACACCATATATGAAATATCCGAGTGAAAAGAAGAATAACAGTTTATTCTGAAGAATAACAGTGCAAAATAATGTGTACTTTGTATAATAATATAAACAAAAAGAATCTTGAGTCCTCTGCAGTTAAAAGATTTAGGAGTTTTAAATGCGTATGGGAGCATGATATACAATTTCGCCCTCTGGTGTTCAGAAAAGCAATTACATTAGATGGCTTAATAAAAAGAACGCATGTGGTATTTTTGCATCGGAATGCATGCTGTCACAATGAGATATCGATTTGTCTTACCACATTTATGAACGATTCCTATTTATGATTTTATATATGATTTTTTGAAGTGCAGCTATGCAATCACAGTAATAAGCAGTATCTTAAACAGCAATCAAACAACTGTTTCGTTTAAAAAGCTTTTCAAGGGATTCAAAACTGTGCAAGCACAGCAAAAATTCTCCAACACAAAGCAGGAAACAAAACGTCTTTGCTTAGCTACAGTGGGGGTCCAAATGTCTGGGACTGTGAGTCAAAATGTTACTATTTTGAAAGACTGAATCTTTCAATAGAAAAAACCCACAAATTTCAGACTTCTTAGTATTTGGTGTGCAATTGATTAGTACTTCATTAGTATTTAGCTTTTTTATTTTATTTTTATTTTTAAATACACTGGCAGCACTATAAAAGGTCTATAAAAGCTGGCTTTAGCCAATTTCTTACAGAGGGTATGGGTCTTGCAACAAACATTGAACTGTACTGTATGCAGTCATATATTGAGGTCTGACTGCCTGTGGTGCTGGGGGCCCAATGTGATATCTTATCATGAGTTCTACAATCCCTGGCAGCACCCCTGGCCACCAAGGAAAAATAACCTGTATTCTTTACCATCAGTTGATCCAAACCTGCAATCAGTACGTAAGAAAGGCCTTACCCACAAAGCAGTTGCCCCTCTTTTTCTCCAGCACTTGGCTAATGTTCCGAATACTGCACAACGAGAACTTGTTGTTGTTGAGTTTGTCTCCTGATGTGGCTCGGGCATACATAATGTAGTTGCCTTTCTCTTTCTTGTCCTGGCTCTTCGACTCCCCTGGTGTGCATTCAGAGCCCGAGTCATGCTAAGAAAAGGGGGGAGGAACGTCAAATTAACCATGTCAGCACCAAACATTAAAACAACTTTTATTCGTTCACGAATTTTCAACTCGGTGCATCACTGAGGCCTTCATAACAGAGTCATGATGGAATAAGAAAGAAGAGGACTACTTCAGACTGCCCAAACTTACAGGAGAACCAAAGTTGTGGCCCACTTCATGAGCGAAGGTGATGTGTGAGACTTTCGGAGGCACGTGAGACGCGTAGTTCTGCACGGTAATAATCCCAGTGTTGAGAGATTTTCTCTTTCCATCAGAATATAGCTTGCTTTTCTCACAGATACCACCAGAGCTCCCTGAGAGAACACCCAATAGAATAACTGTCAGAGCACACTCTTTTCTTAAGACCAAATAAACAAAAAAATTAAACAGATTTAACATTTATTTGACTCACTAGGAAACTGTATTTTCTATTTTAATATTAAATGTATTCTGGGAAAATCAGCTGAATAACTACTGAGTATAATAATTTAAGTTGTCCAGTCATAATCATGTACATTTTTCTATTCTATTCAGATTAGGGGTGTAATGATACACTTGATTCGATACATGATTCGATTCACGATACTGGATTCAGGATTCGATTGTCACCCGATTATCGATTTGACATTCAATAAGACATTCCTTTTTCATTTCTGAAGTGTAAATGCAAAACAATGCACAGTCTTGGATACGTTTTTTAATAAACAAAAAATCTATAGAATCTATAGAATTTTAATAACAGAAATATTAAAATTCAAACAAGCGCACTGTGCTAAAACATCTAACATCAAATATCGGTTTATTGAATAAACTCTTGATGTTGAACAGCTTCATGTTACTGCCTCACGCTTTGGCTAAGCTGAGACCCTGTTATCACGCTCAGTTTGTCAAACACCTTTTCATATCAACTGTGTGTGTAAAAAAGCCTTATTCAAATCTGTAAACATCTCAAACCTCTCCAGTTTCCACTGTAAAAGGGAAGATATGCCATAAGCAGGTACTCCCAGATTTACAATGGGGATATCTTGAATTTATTGTAAACCAAGGAAAATAATATACAGTGCTGCTTGAAAGTTTGTGAACCCTTTAGAATTTTCTATATTTCTGCATAAATATGACCTAAAACATCATCAGATTTCCACACAAGTCCTAAAAGTAGATAAAGACCCATTCCTCCATACAGAACAGCTTCAGCTCTGGGATGTTGGTGGGTTTCCTCACATTAGCTGCTCACTTCATGTTCTTCCACAACATTTCGATTGGATTAAGGTCAGGACTTTGACTTGGCCATTCCAAAACATTAACTTTATTTTTCTTTAACCATTCTTTGATAGAACGACTTGTGTGCTTAGGGTCGTTGTCTTGCTGCATGACCCACCTTCTCTTGAGATTCAGTTCATGGGCAGATGTCCTGATATTTTCTTTAGAATTCTCTGATATAATTCAGAATTCATCGTTCTATCAATTATGGCAAGCCTTCCTGGCCCAGATGCAGCAAAACAGGCCCAAACCATGAGGTTCTTATGCTGGAATGCAGTGTTTTTCTTTCTCCAAACATAACGCTTTTCTTTTAAACCAAAAAGTTCTATTTTGGTCTCATCCATCCACAAAACATTTTTCCAATAGCCTTCTGGCTTGTCCATGTGATCTTTAGCAAACTGCAGATGAGCAGCAATGTTCTTTATAGAGAGCAGTGGCTTTTTCCTTCCAACCCAGCCATGCACACCATTGTTGTTCAGTGTTCTTCTGATGGTGGACTCATGAATATTAACATTAGCTAATGTGAGAGAGGACTTCAGTTGCTTGGAAGTTACCCTGGGGTCCTTTGTGACCTCGCCAACTATTACACGTCTTGCTCTGGGAGTGATCTTTGTTGGTCGACCACTCTGGGGAAGAGAGGCTAACAATGGTCTTGAAATTTCCTCCATTTGTACACCAATCTGTCTGACTGTGGATTGGTGGAGTCCAAACTCTTTAGAGATGGTTTTTTGTAACCTTTCCAGCCTGATGAGCATCAAAAACTCTTTTTCTGAGCTCCTCAGAAATCTCCTTTGCTCGTGCCATGATACACTTCCACATACGTGTGTTGTGAAGAGCAGACTTTAATAGATCCCTGTTCTTTAAATAAAACAGGGTGCCCACTCACACCTGATTGTCATCCCATTGATTGAAAACACCTGACTCTAATTTCACCTTCAAATTAAGCACTGCTGATTTCTTCACTTAGCACAGCAGAGTGCAGGAGAGTATTGAACTGTGCATTGCTTGCTCGGGGTAAAAATCGAAATTCAAAATTCAGAGCATGGTTTCTGCTGAATATGTATTTAAGGCCACGATGCATCATACACCCCTACAAACTTCAAATGTCTCTTGTTGGAGTATATGCTTTTGTGTACCTGAAGGTGCTCCCACCCAGGCTAGTCCCAGCACCCCATCATCAAAGTCTCTGTCAGTGAAGACATAGGCTAAGCAATAATCATCATGGTTCTGCTCCGAGTTCAGTTCCAGAAACTTTTCTACGCCGATGTTAGCGAAACGGAAAGGGTTCGACTTGTCCCGCTCATCACTAGTGGTGTTAATCTAAGGGGAGAAAACATTCCTTAGGATATACACCCAAATTCAGTTAAACAATGAAGAGGCATTACTCTTCTTGAAAAATTTTAATCGCATGAGGCTTCAGTAAAATTATGACCAAAACCACAACTGGACTCACCCGAATTCTCTTCACCATGAAGCTAATGTTGCGGATTCCTAGGAAATCTGTACCCTGATAGATTGCATCAATCGCTTTTACATGGCTGGAGATCTGAGGAAATAATGGTACAATCATTAGATCGCTACATGATAACGTCTTCACTTTCTACTAAAGTGACTTACTGAGGCGGCAAATCCAGTGCAGACATATAGCTGTTTTACAAGCTAAGCACAAGTGCTGGACTAAGAGGTAGCACTATGGAGTGTGAACAACACTAACCAAAAAGCAGTAGAATAACACAAAAAGACATTCTTAATACATATTGACACTAATCACAATACAGAAGTGAAAAAGGAAGCATGAGCAACACTGGCTGAGGTTAAGAACCATACAGAAAGTGATTCAGCATGAATATTCTCAGCAGCACCGTGTCTTCAGACTTTTCTCAGTGTTTGTGTAGGAAGAAAGCCAGAGCAAATCAAGTTGAGGTCCAACATCCATCTGGTTTTGAACTTAGCAGGAGCTGAACTGGATTTGCAGACTGCAGTCTAATATGCAGACTGTTGTGACTTTAAGGGTCTGAACTAGGAGCAACCATCTACACTGGACCCCTGGGATGAGATAACAAAGGCTGACCAAACACTGGAAACCAGCTACATTTTGGATCATGTGGTGTGGTTTAACAGTACAAACTGTTAGGCTGGCCATTAGAACATGTATCTGAACAAACACAACAACACAAATACGTTACCCCTTCAAGATTGCCCTGGAACCCCTTATCTTGAAAGGCCATCTGAAAGCGAAGTTGTCTTATGCCTTAATGACAAACGTTCATGAAAGTGAGACTGATCAGATCTTCAGCGGCTCTTACCTGAGCAATAACAGCCTCTCTTGTTTTATAGTATTTGTAGAAGAGGTGGTCAGTCTGAATGAAGAGCTGGCAGGTATTTTTTTCCACTTGAGTCATCCTCTTTTTCCTCTGTAAGGTACTGTCATCTGATGCGGACTTCTCTGAGCCACTACTGAGTTCCTGCAAAAATCATTTACATTTACAGCATTTAGCAGACGCCCTTATCCAGAGCGACTTACAACTGATACAGTCTTACAATCCAAGCAATTGTGGGTTAAGGGCCTTGGTCAAGGACCCAACAGTGGCAGCTTGGCAGAGGTGGGATTTGAACCCTGGACCTTTTGGTCCACAGTCCAGTATCTTAACCGCTAGGCTACCACAGTCCCACAATTAGAGAAGTTCACACAGAGTTACTACAGCTTAAAGTTAAAGTAATCAACTACTACTTCTTCCAATCATGTCTTTTATTAGAGAAAAACCATTGTGAGCTTTTTATGGCCTCCATTTTCTCCTAACTGACTGCTGCAACCTTGAACAAAAACTTAACTGCACAAATTATTAGGAACGTAACAATGCTCACGTTTGAATGAGTTCACAATTAAATTCTCACAATAATCAATTACATTTGATAAAACACATTTATTTTTTATTTCTGAAAATGTAAACAACGCAAAGCAACACACTTTTTGTTGTATAAGTACAGAAACAAAAAAACTTCAGTCCCCTACAATTACTATAAACAGAAACAAAAAGCTCTATTGTAGCTACACCATATCTTACAGAACCAAGTGAAAACATTCCTTTCATATTTCTGAAGAATAAAAATGTAAAAATTGAAACAAACATAATCTTTTGTCTGCTGCAATTAAAAGAAAAGAGGCTCCTTGAGAACGAGACATGCATCTGTGAGCTAATGTTAAAAAAAAAAAAAAGCCAACTGCATTAGATGGCGTAAAGAACAAGAACACATAATCCAACTCGTTACACCCCTACAAATTATACACTGGACTCAGGTGCAAAGGACTGTATGGCTCACCTCGACAGGCTCTTCCACAGCAGAGGTCTGATATTTCTTCATCCTTTCAAAGACAGCGTGGTCTGCACAGCCACCCTGAGGCCCATACTTGTGCGGGTAAACTAACGCAATACAGGTGAAGAATGTAATTAGAAGAATACACAATTGGCAAATTATACAAAGCATACAAACAATAATACACTCACCAATATCGTCTTCATGGTAAATGACAGAATGGTATGGCACATTTTTATCGGCCAGGTATCTCTCAGTAGGTTCCACATAGTAAGTCCCATGATGTGTATTAATAAATCCCTCAAACTTTCCATCTACTACAGAGCCGTGCGTAAGGGTGCCCTGCTCACCTGGAAGTGAAGTTTAATATGATTTAATAATGAAAACAATCGAGGCGAGCAGCAAATACTCTTCACTTTTATACGGAACTAACAGACTTTCAAGTCATCCTTCATATTAATGAAGTGCACCAGCCACAGCAGACTCAGCAAATGTACATGGTTCGAAAGTGTTCCAACAAATTTGTAATTGACTATTAGAGCCAAATGTCTCTTACCATAGATTTCCCCAGTGTAGATGTGTGATGTGTCATAGGCCATTTCTTCCCCAGACACCTCCAACTTAAAATCGTCAGAGAACATTTGGGTGTCCCTCTTCATTCTTAGGTTAAAATGCCTGCAGGAAATTCCAACAAAAGCAGTAACGTAACGTTAATACCAAATTTGGACCAATACATTTATTTACCAACCTGCTACAAATAAAAGTATGTAGTGAAAGCGCTTCAGAATTGTTTAATTGACAAATTAAGAAAAAAAAAGTCTCTTAGCTTTCTATTTAGGTAATCTTAACGCTGTTCCTGCAGTTCTATCCAAAGGGAAAAAGTACTGACTATGAGCAGGAGTATGAGTAGGCTTTATCATGATAAGGATTAGCTTTGTCTAATGTACTTCAAGAATATTCCTTTCCCCAGCAGTTACATACGGAAATGAAACAACCTTCCATGAGCGTGGAACTCCAGGTGAAGGAAGCTGTCCTCTTGAGAGATCGCTCTCTTGGCTCTCTGATGTCTGTCGTGCACAAAATCTGTGTCGTAGGACAGCCCCTCAAAGTGCCGGACGTATTTATTCAAAGGATTGCCAAAATAACCTGTGCAGGACACAGTGTAGGTTGTCAGTATTTAACATACTCAGATTAACTTGAAATTCCAGAGCACACTATGTCCGCTGTGTTGTATATGTAAAATATTCTATCCTTCAAACTAGTGATGCACGATATATGGGCGGCCGATACATTGTTTGCCGATATATGGATTTTTTCCAGATATCGGCATCGGTCCGATATTAGAATTGTGGCCCGTATTATAACCGATATTTATAATATATTGACATATGAATACTTCTTTGATTTTTCTTTTGACTGTTACTCATTAATAATTGAAGCTTCTCAGTCATAAGCTTTCTTATGCACTTACCGTATTTTTCGGACCATAAGGCGCACTTAAAATCCTTTAATTTTCTCAAAAATCGACAGTGCGCCTTTAAATGTGCTGCGTCTAATGTATGAATTAATTCTGACCTAGAACCGATTGTAGATGGTACACGGCGCTCATAAATCTGTCAAAATGTTTTAGCACGGCCTTGGTAAGTTACGAAGCTTACGGCCCACCGTAGTGCGCAGCATAGCGGAGTAATACGGTATGTGCTTCAGCATTAGGGTACGTGCATTCATTCATTCATTTTCGAAGCGGATTTCAAACTCAACGCTATCAGTCACGCAGTACAACATGGACATAGAGCAGCTGTGAGAGAATTCAACATTAACGAATCAATGGTACGGAAGTGGAGGAAGCAAGAAGACGCCCTGCACCAGGTAAAGACCAAACTGAGCTTCCGCCGGAACTTAAGAGTTTTGTTTCATTTCATGCGTCTTATAACCCGGTGCGCTTTATGTATGAAAATATACCCGTTAGCAGTCGATCGTTGATATTGCATCTTATAACCCGGTGCGCTTTATAGTCTGGAAAATACTGTACTCATTAATAATTGGAGCTTCTCAGTCGTAAGCATTCTTATACACTTAATTGTTCTTGCTGCTGCCTGTACCAATTCAAGACTTAAAAATAAAGAAAATAACTGGTTTCCCATCTTTTTAAAGGAAGGTTATAAAATAAAATGGAATTTAACCATTTTTCCTTTGAGTGAACTGCACCTTGTGTTTACAGTAATTGTTTTATTGTTCATTATTATTTTATTTTATTGCAAAAATTATTTACTGTATTTGAAATGCAGAAATGTGAAATTATTGGATTTTAACATCGGTATCGGCCACAATTATGTGCTAAAAATCGGTTATCGTATCGGCCCAAGAAAGTCAATATCAGTGCATCCCTACTTCAAACTACATGAGGCACTTTTGAAATGAAATGAAAGTTACTTAAATACACTTTTTTTTTTACATTATAGATATTTATAGATATATACGCAGTTCAAGTTTCCATTATGGATAGGCAGGGTTACTTAAATTTCAGGATATTCCAATGCATCACAATACATCATTTACTTAAGTTGGTACTTGAATAGGTCATATCTAAATGTTAGTGAATAAAACAGTATCACTCAATACACAGGATCAGATTTACATTTCAGTACAAGCAGGGTAAAGAAGAACAAAAAATTCTATAATGAAATCAAATAGAGACGGAAATGATTTGAACTCCAGAACCACTTTATGTCTTTACACTTCAAACTCATCTGTTCTACTTTTAGTGCTTCTTGGAGCATGTAGTGTAGACGCTCTGGATAAGGGCGTCTGCTAAATGCTGTAAAAGTAAATCATCTTCAGCCAAAGAGGAAAAACTGGACCCAAAAAGGGTTGAAGGGTTGAAAATGAGCAAACAGAGCTTCGAGAACAAAACCTCAATTCAGTCCAAACTGAAAGTGTATGCCATTTAAATACTATCTTTAATGGACTGTGTAGGAATTGCACAGAAAGGTATTTGTGTGTGACTCATATGTTTATTTTGCTTGTGTTCTTCTGTCTGCAACACTTCTGTCTGCATCTCACTCATGACCCCAGCCGGTTTGATAATCATTTATATTCTTACTAGAACAGAACAGTACCCTTGCAGAACATAACCCACTGTTGTAATAGGAGTGTCGGAGGAGTGGCGACACACATTTCAGTGTTTTCAAATACTACAGCCTTGGTGGAGAGTCAAGGATCATAGCAGAGAAGGCATTCTTCTTATCCCCCAAACCAAAGTCACTCAGGGTGTACTCACACCAGGAGATTTGTACCGTGCCTGAGCGAGTTCGACTGCCAGTTCATCTACTGTGTGACCAATGTGATCATGCTGTACCATGCCTGGGCACGGTACACTAAGCCATGCTCATGCCCACTTGAAGAGGTGGGCTTGGCCACAGTTCCCTTGCATTTTGTGTAATCGAGCACGAGCACGGAGCGCAACATCAGCTGCCTCCATAAAACTCTGCTTAGCACTGGGCTGAGTCGAGGGCATGTGAGGAATAGAGAAAGTCTGAAGAACTAGGGAAAACTAGGTCATAATGAAAAAGCTTGCTTGTTTCCCTCAATCTCCTGCACAGACACGTTCAATTTGAGCAGCAGATCAACAGCAAGTGTGTCAGCCATGTGGAATTATTTCACGATCTCCAGAAACATTATGCAAGTGACTGTAATCACTCTTCATGTGAGGCCTAAAATAATAATATTTCATTAGGTGTCACTAGGTGAACACAAACAAAAATGCAAGTTAAGAATGAGCAAACCTTTAGGTTTTGGCTAAGTGTGTTCAAAATTGCAGTTTTGGCCAAGAACTTTTACTTCCGAGCTTCCTGAGCACATAATTTTCAGCTTAGTTGCTATGAACCTTGAGCTACTATATTACTTCATAACAGCCCATAAGAAAAGTCCATGTTTTCATTGTGTGACCAGATAAGCCACGTATTACATAAGGAACAGTTTCCATAGTAACAGCTAATTTGCTTTTAACCTAGCTGGGTGAAAGTCCCACACAGGGCCTGATCATTTGTAACATACTGGCCAAATTTACCATTTTTCCAAAACACCATGGCACCAAAGCTCCACAGCACAGCACATTACAACTTGGCTGCTTTTGCATGAACATGGATGTGCTTGCACTGGCCACCAAAGGTATGAACAAGAAAATCATTACAGTATAACCATGACTAGCTTCTGTAGTTTTATATTTTCTTCCTCGAATTCAGTTGATAAGTAACAGATCAGTGTTTTATGGGGAAAACAGGGAGCGGGTCACAGACTTTCCACATGATGAAATGCAGCTATAAACAGTTAAAATGACACATAAATCAAACAAAACGTGACTAGCATATAAGGAATGCTCTGGCATTAATAAATCTTTGGGTTACTAACAGGTCCTTGCTTCACATCATTTATACCACTCTCTCTTGTGCTTTATTCATTCTGGCAATCCGTCCTGTACAAGACTTCATCTAACCAAACAAACATTTACAGCATTTAGCAGACGCCCTTATCCAGAGCGACTTACAATTGATACAGTCTTACAATCCAAGCAATTGTGGATTAAGGGTCTTGCTCAAGGACCCAACAGTGGCAGCTTGGCATAGGTGGGATTTGAACCCTGGACCTTTTGGTCCATAGTCCAGTACCTTAACCACTAGGCTACCACAGTCCAAACAGTTTATGTTCAGCTTCATCCACGGAATACATTTTTGTTTTACTTTTAAAATTGCAGACATTTAACAGGACGATTTCATATACATAAATGTCATTTTAGATACACTTATATGAAATAAGCAACTGTAAGAATATCAACAGTCAAGCAGCAAAAGCGCATCGTGATAACTATTGTTTAAATAAAAATCCTGATCTGTCGGTGTTGTGTTGCGTTAAACGTAAAACACATGCAACACAACATTAAATAAATAACACATTAAATGACAGAAGGGCACAAATATAGCTTTTAAAACACAACAGATCGTTGTTAACGGAAAAAAACGATCCCTCGACCATCAGCTATGAGAAACAATAAAATAACCGGGTCGCTGCCAGTCACTACTAGCCTCAGTTTAGCCTCCTGTACATAAACAAGACAAATCCAAACAAAAAAGCATCATTGTACTCCAGTTAAATAGCCGACGTGTCCGCAGTGACCGATGCAAAATGTGAAGGTAAATGCTGTGACATTTCAATCGTGTTATCGTTTAAAAAACAACCGGGTTTGGTCAAATCCAGCAGCTCTGTGATATTAGCCCGCATAGCAGGGTTTGTTGAGCCAATATGAACCATAGAAACCGTGTTCATTCTGCCCAGTGAAATATTAAACGTGTTATTTTTAAAAGGAAATATTCCTCTTGATTGATCCAGCATTATTCAGTGTATGGAGATTCACAAGCCGGCTAGGTCTCGTCTCTTAAACGCTAGCGTTAGCTCTGTGTGGTGTATGCTAATAAACCCGTAGCGTACCGTTAGCCTGTCAATAAGCCAGCGTCGCCTCCCAGCACTGAACGACAGTGCGCTTTTATTTCGAGTAAATACAGTAGGCTTTCGACTCTAATTCCAGAACTGACATGTTACAATTGTTAAATATAAAACTTTTTTCGTCTGAATCAGTTCGGCTTCAGCGCCTCGACTCGCTAAGCATCTTTTAGCAACGCTACCCGGCCCAGCTTTATCTCTCCGGTAGCGCCCGCTTTATTACCTCCGAAACCTCTCATCTCACGCTGCTCACACTCACCTTGAGTGGATTTCAGGGCGCACAGTAAACAAAGTAGTGTTATCGCGGTCATATCGGGTAAAGTCATTGTTATCGCATTGATAGAGAAAGCGCTTTATTGTCCTGAATGGAACAGACGCCCCCTGTGTTTACAGCTCTGTCCTCTCACACACAGCCCCTCTGCCAACGTCATGGCGTCACACGCACAGTCACTGACTGACAGGCCACTAGCCAAGATGGATGTAACGGGAATTTTCTTCCTACGGTTTTTATTTTGCCTGGGAAGGCATTGCTGTAGTTTTTAGCAGAGTTGCAGCTTGTCAGATGAAAAAACTCCAAAAAATAAGTCCAGACTTCCAAGTGGAGAAACAAGCAGCTTTACTGAATCCGGCTCGAGCCAAAATCAAGTGGACAATGCATTTACAGCATTTAGCAGATGCCCTTATCCAGAGCAACTTACCATTGGTACAACCTTACAATCCAAGCAATTGTGGGTTAAGGGCCTTGCTCAAGGACCCAACAGTGACAGCCTGGCAGAGGTGGGGTTTGAACCCTAGACCTTTTGGTCGATAGTCCAGTAGCTTAACCGCTAGGCTACCACTGTCCAATGCACATCGAAATCCCAATGACGCCCCGGCCCTTTTATACGATCGTTCCCAGGAAATTTGTGAAATTTGACAGTAGAACCATGAAGTGGCCAAATTACCACCAAAATTCATAGTAGACCTGTGAAATAATTCATGGTCAGTTCACAGTCCACCAAGTTTACCACTTTACTATGAAATGTCACAGTAGAACCATGAAGTGGCCAAATTACCATAAAAAATTCATAGTAGAACTGTGAACTTCATGGTCAAACTGTGAAAGTTCACATTAAAACTGTCAAGCAATTCACAGTTTTACTATGAAAATTCACAGTACATTTTTTCCTGGGTTGTCTTTCTACCCCCAAATTCTTTTGGGCCCTTACGACTTTGTTTTGGTTTTAATGGCGGCATCAAGTCCTGCATCTTCTTTTTATATAAATGATCAATTTGACCTCTAATTATCATCACTAAAACATATCCCACATAGTATTACAATATTACCATGGTATTACTCATATGCATTGTATGGTCATGCCAAAACAGTAAATTCTGTTGTACAAATATAACATTTATATGGCTTATCCACATACAATGCATTCAACACACACATAGAAATTTTGTTTTTCCCATTGGTCAATTTTGTTCAACACAGATAAGCTCATGTCTGTTGATAATTTTGGAGACATATATAATTTTATTGACAGGACACGCTTAGATAGGACACCTGTTTATATAGGTCACCAACTTAGATGACCCTTGGGAGTCAAGAACATCCACAGATGGCCTGGCTTAGCTCCATATCATTGTAGGACAGAGACGTGCAGAAAAATACAGTAGCACACACACATTATAAAAGGTAACTGAAGGTTAATCATGGTTACCAATGAATACTCTTATGTATGATTATACGGTTACAGAGTTAATATGATTATATAGGAATATATACTGATTAATAAATGACAAAGTTCACATGATTAGGTATGGATATATGCTGATTAACACAATAATATGAGTGAAAGTCTAGATTACTTAGAGAAATCTACAACACAATCATGCATATATGAAAACATAGACTAAGTATTAGAACTACCTGAGAACTGATATGAAATTGTGGTCCACCCTCCACTCTTCTGCTACTTGAATTTTGTAATATGACTGCAGGGATGTGCTTCAGCCATGTGCCAGTATTTCAGTTCATCCCAAAGATGAGATTGAAAAGCTCTCCTATACTGAAGGCCAGGAATGTCTCTAGACATTTACAGTTGGGAGGAATGAACTTTCACTGGGAGATTAAGAGCATAATCACACTGAGCCCAGTGGCCTTGAAATGCACCAGACCGCAATTGTCCCCGCTCCCCACTGCCCTGCTGGCCTGTGCTCAAACTGCCCTTAAAACATTCTGCGCCCGAGCACACTTACATCGTCATGATACTTTAAAGACAGCACAAGGGACTTCATGGTTGTACTTACTTTGTGGCTTTTTTTTTTACTCGTTTTGGGTTTGCTGTCACACAGCCCTCTCATGCACCTTATAATAAATGTAGTGATTATGAAACGCAGCAAATTTCGACTACTCATGCTGCACGTGTAAGATGATTTTCATGGAGACAGCTAACATTGTGTTCCATGCCTGGGCCCACCTCTTTAAACTGGCCTGAACATGATTCAGCACTAGCCGAACGAACCTTGCTTTAGGGGTCAAACTTGCCTGAGCGAGGTACGGATCGCCTAGTGTGAGTACACCACACAAGGGTGTGGATAAAAAACTCTAGGCAACAAATATTTATAAGTTTTGCTGTAAGATTATGAGTCAAGCTGAACACAAAAAATATTTCAGATTTTCTGCATCATATAGGAATTTGGGGAAACATGAATAGAATATTATTGAATTTAATCCCATTATTCAATATTGAAGAACTTCTGCTTTAGCTTTTGACAAATCTAAGTCTCTGGCTAAATCATTGAATTTTGATTATCAAATGTGGAAACCAGACATCAAGGGTTCAACATCTGGATCAAATACACTTTGTACATCTGGATCATGTGTTCTGGCATCTTCAACTGCCTCTTGAAGTCTACATTTCTCTGTTGGCATTGCTACTGGCAAACGGTCATTATGTGGCACTGATCTCATGCCTGAAGGCAGACTGAGGTATTAAATAGATTTCATATATTTAGTAGAGAAGCCAGATACATTGGTCAAACAGAGGTAACAGTCCGCTTTGTGGGCCATATATTAGTAGACTTACCTATGATGTGAAATCACCAAAAACAGGTATATCTGCAAAATGTTACATGATGGGAATATTTTAAGGCGATATTCACAAAAAGCAGCCGAAAATTCATAAGATACACCCAAAAGTGTTCAGAATCTTTATTTTCCACTTATACTTAGGGCAAAGAACATAACGGCACTTCAGCAGATATTACATCATTTCTAACTTAAGAAAATTAATTAATAAAATTAAGGATTCACATTACCCAGAATACTAAAAAAAACCTACAGTCCACAATCATTTTAAAATTGTGACGTGACAAAAAGGTAAATATTGTAATTTGATGAACTGACTGCTGCATTGTTAGTTTTTACTAACTCAAAACAAACAAACAAACAAAAACACCCTGAACTGCAGAATAAACCCAATTAGATTTGTTCATCTATTGGGAATACACCCAATAGATGCTGAATGCCTAATTGCAAGGTGTAATCCACATGTATTCATAAACTGAAACCAGAAACCAGCAGCCACGAAGTAAAGTGGAACCCGCAATCAAGGGGCTGGAAGATTTGGCATTCAACATGGTCTAGCAAAATTTACCACACACATTATAGAACAGCAAGAATCATCTTACAGTATGTCCCAAACCTATAATTATTTATTTGGATTACATTTGTGGCTTACTAAGATAATACCCCCCTACATAGCGTGGTAGGGACCTTTGTGGTAGCCTAGCGGTTAAGGTCTCTAAACCAGAAGTCCAGGGTTCAAATCCCACCTCTGCCAAGCTGCCACAGTTGGGTCCTTGAGCAAGGCCCTTAACCCACAATTGCTTGGATTGTAAGATTGTATCAATTGTAAGTCGCTCTGGATAAGGGCGTCTGCTAAATGCTGTAAAAGTAAATGTAAATGTAAATAGCATCATGGTTAACTGCTCTACGAACTGTCAATCAACAGCACAGTAAAAATCAATAAAGTATTTCATGGTCAAGATCACAGGATGGGTTCAGAACCTATTCTGGAATTCACTGGCCACAGGCAGAGATATATACTGAACAGGACACCAGTCCCTCAACAACTGACCACTACTTGCCCTTATGAAAATTAACCATGGTTTGTCCATGGTATTTTTAGAGGAAAAAAAACTATGAATGGTGACTATGATATCTCTACCATGGTTTTATCGTACCGTGCAGTACTGTATAGTAAAACCATGGCGAATTCTCAGTATTACAGTAAGATAAATTGTATTGACTGGGGTAGCCTAGCGGTTAAGGTACTGGACTATGGACCAGAATGTCCAGGGTCAAATCCCACCTCTGCCAAGCTGCCGCTGTTGGGTCCTTGAGCAAGGCCCTTAACCTACAATTGCTTGGATTGTAAAATTGTATCAGTTGGAACTCGCTCTTTATAAGGGCGTTTGCTAAATGCTGTAAATGTAAATGAATGTAGATACCGTAGTAGTTCAACTAGAGCTAACAGAAATCATTATAAACTACATCGTTTGTAGTAACTATGCTTATTGTATAGTTAACCATGATTCTGCTTTGAATTACTAAGGTATCTTATGGTAACTATGTGTATACTTTGTATGGTAGAGGTAGACATACCATAGTAACCATTCATAGCTTTCTTTCCATCAAAAAATCATGGTAAAACCAGTATTGATTAATTGTTAATTTTCATACTCCCATGTTCCAGGAGATGGATTCATTTGAATTAATTAGAGGCAATACTCAAAGATGTGTTAAGACTATTTCATTAAGTAATGTTTTATTAAATCTAATTATTTGATTTACATGAACATTCTAAATGACAGTTTTGTACATCTTTGTGATAGGCAGTAGTCTTCACCTTTGTATAGCAAATGTTAAAGGATAAGCATATATATATATACAGACATGAACAGCAAAAAAGTCCATAAATAACTATCTAGTGAAACAGAATAGCAAGCAAACCAATCTGCAGAGTTGCTCATTTTGATACACATTATGTGCCAGGTACATTAAATAAGCCTCAGTTCAAAGCATTGAACACAAATGGTCTCAGACCCTTCAACACACAATCAATATGAATGACCATTTTTCACTTGTCAAAAACTGAAAATTAAACTGGTGGATTAAACTAGAAGCCATAAGAAACAGGAATGCAAAAGAAAATAAGTGGAGATAAAAAATTTTTTAAAAGGGAGCAAGTTTTACACAACTCTCTGTACTTCAAAAAACCTCTTCAGGTAGTAAATCAGTCCCGGGGTCATGGCAATGAGCACCAGGGCTTCGAAGAAGGACCAGAGTACCACTCTGCTGTCGGTGTTGTCATTAACTGGAGAAAGAATGGAGGCAATTGAAAGCCGATTGTTCTGTCTCAGGAACATCCACATGTAGAGAAAAGACATCTTAACTGCATTCATTTCACAACATGATGGTAAAGCTATTGCAGTGCTCCAGGTGAGTTTGTGTGATGTGTAGCGACATTATAGAGCCAGATACCTTTGGCAATTTAGTGGAGATTATGACTTGTTATGATAGCTAATTCACACACTGACAGTTAGAATACAAGTTATTAAATAAACACATAGGCAAATATCATTTTAAAGTAATGTCACTTGTAATAATTCCACTGGAAAGTTGAGTTGTCGGTTTATTTTGTTTTGTTCAATAAGAAGTTGCAGTGTTTTTATGAATTACATTGCTTATAATAAATCCCAGTGGAGTTTGGAAGCAAAAGTTGTGTACGCGTTTGAGGGTGGGGACAGCTTTTTTGGAAGCCAATCAGGAATATATCCTTGTGAGCTCTCGATTAGAAGGAGCAGTAGTGCCAGTTGATGTGGTTTGATGCCCTTCAAAGATGGAGATAGGGGACTGTGGTAGCCTAGCGGGTAAGGTACTGGACTATGGACCAGAAGGTCCAGGGTTCAAATCCCACCTCTGCCAAGCTGCCACTGTTGGGTCCTTGAGCAAAGCCCTTAACCCTCAATTGCTTGGCTTGTAAGATTGTACCAATAGTAAGTCGCTCTGGATAAAGGCGTCTGCTAAATACTGTAAATGTAAATGTAATGGAGATTTTTCAATGGTGAAGGGGCTTTTTGTTTCAGTGATTCTCAGAGCTATGTCACCAGGAGCTTGATTCCACCTGGGGAGTGCAGGTCAGAGGAGAAGGGTTAAACAAAGTGTGAAAACCCCCCATGAGGGGTACAAGAATAAATCAGTGTATCCTGCCCAGACTACTGGTACCCAGACTCATCTCTGGAGTCAGGCTTGGGGGAGGTGTTTGCAGGTGAGCTTGTGGTGATCAGGTAACTCACGTAACCTGGACAGGGTCAGACCAAAATGGCGATGTGGGTTCATCACCTGTAAGGTGAAGAGTTGGGGATTGGTTCAACACCATCTAGGCAACAGGCACAGTATGGAAAGTTCTGGGTGGACTTTTTTGACTTCTTATTTTCTCAAATATTGCAATATTTATCAGAAAAACCTAAAATATCACAACTTTATGCAATAATTCATCATGATCAGGGAAGCAGTGATTCAAAGGTGATTCCAAAATAATGTCTGTAAAGCCAAAATGCAACTACTATATGCATATTCCTATAAAAAATCTATCTGTTCATAATGTGACAAATTAGATACACATTCTGGCTTTTACATTACATGTTTTTACATACATCTTGTAACAAAGGTGGACAATTCTGAAGGTATTTAACCAAACAAAAATACAAACCAATATTAACATTTTGTAAGTTTTAAAAGGACATAGCTTAGTTAAACAAACGTGTTTAGTGACACTCCCACGCTCCACACAGTACTGCTGGTTGGATCCTACATGCAGCTTTGGGTTTTAAGCAGAAACTGCTCTTGTTGGATCTGGCAGGGATTTGTTAGGGTTGGCAGTGATTTGTTAACAGCATTGCTGCTGTAAGTGTATGTACTGGAGAGATGGTGAAGGCTGCTAAATCCTTGGCTGGGTGGAAACCTGGAACTGCTTCAAAAATAGGCTACACAGGACATGAAAAATAGGCCATGTGGACTCAGCTCAACTCAAAACAACAGCATAAATTATGTTTTGCCAGTTAACATATAATCATGTATTCACTTGTACATTTGATGTGAAATGTTTGCCCTTCCTATCCTTTGGTGTATGCCACAGTATTAACCACTGCATCCCTCTGATCTGAATTCACAATAATGTATTACAAGGCCTGCATGGTTTGGACATGTGCAGAAGAGGGATAGTGGATATATTGGTAGGAGGATGTTGGCGATGGAGCTGCCAGGCAAGAGACGGAGAGGAAGACCAAAGAGGAGTTATTTGGTTGTGGTAAATGAAGATATGCAGGGAGTTGGGGTGAGAATAGAGGACGTGGAGGACAGGGTGAGGTGGAAACGTTTAACTCGCTGTGGTGACCCCTGATAAAGGGAGAAGCCGAAAGAAGAAGAATAAGAAGACCTGCATTAGTCAAAGTGAGTCAGGACCATCAAAACAGGATCCAGTTTTTATTTGACCAGGCAAAACTGCTCACTTTTACCATTTTTATTGGTACCATCAAGCTCTCTATGAAGAATGCAATGCCAGTGCACAATATTATAGGTCTGTATTGGGTGAAGCTTCCAGTTTTTCAGTACAACACCCCATCCCCACCAAGAAACTGATGTAATAACTTTTATTTTAAAATGCAGTGGTACCTCGGTTCTCGACCACCTCATAACTCCTAGTTTGCTTGGTACTTTGGCGCACTTGCTTAAACTTGCTGAGCCACCGACTCGTTTTAGCCGAAACTCAATGCTCTATTCATGATTCACGATTCAGTATACAGGATTCAGTGATTCAGATTCACAATAGCCCTTGCTCAGTGAAGATATCTGCTGTGTTTATTGTATTTATTTATTTATTTATTTTTTACATCTACATTACTATATTCGTAGTGCAAATAAGTCTCCATGAGTCCTAAAATGGTTAGTAATGACAGCCAAATGAAAAAAAATTTAATCCTCTTGGCTTTCAGGCTGAGCAGTTAGCATTAGCGGCTAGCACCTTGAGTTCGAGTAAGTGTTTTGCTTTTAGTTTTCATTTTCAATCCATGACTCATCAAATTATGTGAGATTTTTCAATACTTCATTATAAAATTAGCTTTGTGTTACTGATTTTGGCCAACTGTAGGTTAATGTAAGCACTAATAGGTTCCGCTATGATACAGTATAGACTATATTAAACTCATCAGTTCATGATACAATGGTGCTTGAAAGTTTGTGAACCCTTCAGAATTGTCTATATTTCTGCATAAAAATGACCTAAAACATTATCAGATTTTCACACAAGTCCTAAAAGTAGATAAAGAGAACCCAGTTAAACAAATGAGACAAAAATATTATACTTGCTCATTTATTTATTTATTGACGAAAATGATCCAATATTAATGCATATAATGCCTTATACAGTGTGGATTTTCTGGGGGTCTGGAACGGTATAATTCAATTTACATTATTCCTTATGGGAAAAATTTGTTCGGTACTCATCGTTTTTGGACGAGAACCGAGGTAGCACTGTACTTTCTATTTGAATTTGCTAAACTTCCTGGCTAATCCATGTGTTATATACAATCAGATTTAATCCTTGATTTCCCTTCTAAATACATGTGTTGTCATTGCTAGAGTGAAAAGTAATAATACATTAGGGTATAATATTTTTGAGAGCAGGAACATTTCTAGGTTACTTATTGTACTGGGGCACACAGAATGTAGAGGGGCACAGCTGTACCCCTCTGCTTGCCAGCCAGTTGTAGGGGCAGAGCTGCACATAAACAACAAGTCTGTTAAACACTAAATAGATTAAGTGATTTAACAATAAACTGGCTCTGACTGAAACCCTTAAAGATGCTGCGGCATTATGGGAAATGCAGTGCCTGTAGTGAATTTGCATTGCCTTGTTCTGTAGCCCTGGCCAGCAATCCAGGAAAAATGACTTTTTGCCACCCCGATTTTAGTGGGGCGCAGTAAGTTCTGGTCCATTGTTCAACTGTTGCACCACCACAGTCCATAAACTAGCTATTAAAATATTAGAATTTGCTGATATAGATTTAGGCTAAATTGTCTACAGAACACACACTGCTCAGATAACAGTTGCAGGTGATGGATACACAGGAGAGTTAGTAACTTAATTATTTATACAAAGTTAAATTTTTATTCTCAATTTAACCTTTTGTTTGTCTATTTAACCAGTTTTTAAAATGCTTCATTATGTGTGTTTGTGGTTTTAAGGAAAGAAAAATGATCAAAAGCATACCAAAGTGGCAAAAATGGCCTCTCACCTCTTAAGGGCTAAAGCGGTGTTGATTAACCATGATTGAATTTAACCACAATGAGGTTTTAACAGTGGCCTTGTGATTAATCTTGTAAATATATGTAGGACACGCTGACATTTCCAAATTAGATTTGGTCACCTGACTACTGCAATGAAAACAGAATGATTAAATCAATTAATTCACAGCGTAAGCTTTTCTAATTTAATATTGTAATTTAATCATGCATGACCATTAGCATTCCTTTAATGTTATCAAGAACTGATTGCACCAACACCCTAGAGATTTCCAGGCATTTATAACTGCAATTACGATTATTGTGTGGGGAAACCTGTGGTAGAGGTTCTGCTGACTTGCACAGCATCAGAGGACTGGAAAATGGTAGGAGCCAATATAACAAGAGTCACCTATTTTCGCACATCTTTCTTGGCATTAACAAGTTGTGCTGTACGTGTGCCACATACGGATATAGCTTTTTGATTTAACACGATAACATCATATTGTTTGCAGGAGGCTGAACTGAAGAATGTTCAGTTCAAAGCTGGAGACCGGTTGAAAGTCCAAGGAAGAATCCACGCTGATGCTAAAAGGTAGGTTAAGATGAAAGGCCTGTGAAAGGCCTGCATTAAGTAGCTTACTCTAACCAAATTCAACTATAATCTGTTAAAACAAAAGTACAGACCAATTTCTGCATCAAATCACTGACTGTTCTTGCCTTGAGCCCTGTGTTGCTGGTCCTAAACTGGATTAATTAAGCGAATATGAAAATGTATAGTATAATCTGTCGGTTTTCTTACGTTTGTAAGAAAACAATACCAAATTGAAAAGTCTATTGATTTTGAATGTTATACCTATTCAAATTTCTAGGATGTGAGTTTTTAATTATGCAAAAGATATGTAAGAACATGGCTAGAACTCAGTATGTAAACATGTCTGATGCAGTGTCTTTTCCACTCTGTTGAAAAGTTATGCTTTTAAGTACTTAGTAGTGCTGATACCCCATCCATCACTATAATACCAAATGAGTAGTCACAATTCTGTCAGTGACATCTGTGAAGATTTGACATTCAAATCCCAAAAACATTCTTTCACACCCTCATTGAAAATGCTGTGAGATTTGCTTTGGCTGTTGTGTCACATTTGTCAGGCTCCTCACAGCATGGACCATTTCTACGATTTTGAGAGAACTCAAAGATCACGCTTCGGGTTGCTACTTCTTCCTGACAAATATTAATGGTATAACATCAATCTCCAACCATGCTGTTAAATATCCTGATTTATCTTCAGCTATGAGGCCAGTAGTTGACAGTCAGGAACTGTTAGTCTGCCTGTGACACGGCCTCCAAATTACATGCCACTAAGAGTCACAACTAAGAGTCTGGTGATGAGAAAGTAGACCAAGTGTACAATATGAAAACACTTGTATGTGTAGGTTTGTATATTTTACATGTAATAAGAGAATATTTTATTATTTTTTATCAGTTTTTAAAGGTTATCCAATATTTTCCTGCTTTGCTATTTATCTTGAATTCAAGTTGTTATGTAGAATACTACGCCAATGTATTTAGTCTGAGGTAACTTTTTGAACATGTTATAATTTACACAGCAGATTTATTTATATAGTGCATTTTAATAGTTACATAACTGACACAAAAAATTGTTTGTAAAGGTTCCAAGTTGACCTGGGTTCCAGTTCCAGTAACCTAGCCCTTCATTTTAATCCTCGTTTCCATGCGAATGATGATGATGATGCCAACACACCAGTGCTGGTGTGTAACTCTAAATGTGATGATATCTGGAACCAGGAGCAAAGGGACGCCTTAAACCCTTTCCAGCCAGGCTCCACCTTTAAGGTATGATATGATAGAAGCTTTGGGACCAAACAGGATGTTATTTCCTTTAATGCTTGCATTCACAAATTGTATGAATTCATTCTTTACTAAAGAAGTACTTTACTGAAAAACTAAAGAAGAAGAAGCAATGTTGTACAATTTTATACTGAAAGGTAGAATGATGTGTAATCTTTGCCCTGTTACCTAATTCTTCAAAGGTTGCCGTGAAGCATGCAGGAGAACTTTTTGAGGTTATACTACCTGATGGCCGGATGATTGAGTTCCCCAATCGACAGGAGCAGACTCTCATCACTTATATTCGTATCAAGGGTGACATCAGCCTCATCTCTATAAAGATGAAATGATAAAATGAACTGTTGAGTAATATTGAGAAAATCAGCCCCTCTGGTGGCCAAATTGTGCATTCTAAAATAAAAAAAAATTAACTAAACTTTGTGCACCAGTACATATTTTTTGTAAAATGTGTCATCCAAGACAACAATATTTAACCTACGTTTCTCCATATATACATATATTGTATTTATTCTGTGGGAGCCAAAAGTCTGACATCACTAGTGAAAATGCTGGTTCGGATCTTTGTGGAGAAGAACTCATAATGCAGCAGGATAATGACCCAAAACACACATCAAAGCTTTGCAACAAACCCTGTCACTGTCATGGACTTTCTTCCACAATCACCTGACATAAACCCCTTAAACATTTACTGGGGTGCTTGAAGACAGAAAAAGCCAAGTATTCAGCAACATCACAAGATGTTTTTTGAAATATTGTGAGGGAAAATGTGGATTGTTAGGTTTTATGACAACTCATGGAGTCCATGCCAGCTCAAGTTCATTCTGTAATTACAGCAAGATGGGGAATATACCAAATACTAACAAATTCAGAATTTATTATTTTTTTTCAAAGATTCAACTTTTCACTTGAGTCATTATGCTGAATATATATTTGTATTAAAAACACTGTGTTAAAGTAGAGAAAAATGCAACACAGAAGCATTTTGACTAGTGGTCTTATTGACAGTGGCCACCATTGTAACTTTTGTTGCCTGTACTATTGAGTTTTTTGTTAATATAATGTCAGAGTCTCAGTATGACATTCAGTTAAGTGAGAAAAAAGTAGAAAGTATGTTTTTTTTAATGTAGTGAATATATGAATATATATACAGTGGGGCAAAAAAGTATTTAGTCAGCCACTGATTGTGCAAGTTCTCCTACTTAGAAAAATGAGTGAGGTCTGTAATTTTCATCATAGGTACACTTCAACTATGAGAGACAATATGGGGGAAAAATCCAGGAAATCACATTGTAGGATTTTTAAAGAATTTAATTGTAAAATATGGTGG
>JAJAGP010005126.1:0-37366 GCA_025084515.1 Ancistrus triradiatus
GAGACAGAACTCATGAAATCAGTGTTAAATCTTTCATCTGGTAGAACAGAGAACAGAGGTCATCATGCAAATCCAAAAGAAGCTTCCAGTTTACCACATAAGATTAAAACCCTCTACCAGAACAAAATTAACACAAAACTCCTACACCCACCCTCACAGTTCTGTCTCCACATTCTCATGATTATCTCGTCAACTAAACATGAAAGTATTCAGAGAAAGACCGGAGATACAAAATTTAGTGATGCAATATGATGCTAGATTGTTTCAACATTTCAAAAATGCTGATTATGTAGATCATTAATGGAAGTAGTGTGGGATTAATTAAATGTTTAACAATATGTTGATTTAAAAATGTACACACCCCATGATAGTCCCATACCAGTGTGTATTTACCCTACACACACATTCATGAGAGGCTGTGATAAAATAAACAGGCTTCCCAAAAAAATCCCTAAGGTTATATGAATAAACTCTTTACTTCTTTAAGTAAGAAAGTAAGTAGTATTAAAAGAAATGTAAGACAAAACGATCTCATTTTTCTTACAGGTCAATGTATTACTGATATTAATGCTCAGATTTTGGAATCAGGATTGGATCGATTTTACCACTCATTAGTACACTTTCAGTAATAAATTCTGGATGTAGGTACTTATACGGAAGCTCCATTCCATCGTTCCTGTAGGTAATGTGCTTGCTTACTTCCAAGCGATCTTTCCTAAATTCGGCCATGTGCTGCTGAGCTTCCTTTTCACCAAATAGCTCCTTTCTGTATTCTCCTAACAGGTGCTGCAGAAACAAAAGCACAACAGAACCACAATGAACAAAAATAGACTCTTCTTTGCGTGTCTGATTTATAAAGCAGGTTATAACCCTAACCAATCTATATTCTGACTGATTAATTGTTTCTGACAGCACAGCTCCAAGATCAGTTAAATTATAGATTAAAGGGAAGCTCACTGATTTTAGAGGAAGCTTACTCATTTATAATTTCTATAACAAAAAATTTGGTTTAGAAATGTTCAGTTTGTGCTCTAAAGTCACACCCCAAACATGCTGCATTCACACATGACTGACACACGGCCATGTAGACACGTCCTCCCAGTATTCAGATATTCTCAAAATGCAACCCCCCCACCCCCATATAATGATATAAAAATATAGCTAAATAAAAAATATTCCACTCATTAGCTTAACATAATGTTAGGTTCCATCAGTGTCCCATGGTTACCAGATCCATTTATTCTAAATGATTTGGGCAAAGCCTCATTAAAGTGTCAGTCATTGTAGATATGCTAGTGTAATGTGTAGTAGAAAGAAGGAGCTTCTATTTCTTGAATATTCCTGTGTAGCCGTACTTGCTTATGATAAATAGCATTGTTAGTGTTTGTATCGAATAAAGTGCAAGAACTTTTATTGTTTATTCCAGTCAGCTTTCATTCACAGTGTGTCATTATGAGCAAGAGGAAGGGTGGCAGTGACATTTACCAGTTTTTGGGCAGCCTTAGAAAAAAGCGAGGTACGTTGAGAGAAGTAGGAAAATGAGTAAGTAGTCAGATGATAGAAATATACAGTAGTTCAAGAGAGGAATCCGAGTTTTTTATCTAATAATTGTCAGTCAGATCTGAAGTGGTTAATATTCCGTTCCTGGACCTAATGGTAAGTACAATCTGGTGTACTTGGTGTACAAGTGTACTTGTAAGTAAATAAAAACAAGAATTTCTTAAATCTTGGTCAAAATGGATGGAACTTATCTTTGTATAACAATGCATATGTTTCTGTTTGTATGGTTATGGTTGTACTTTATTAATCCATTATCTCTGCCATTACTTTTAGACATTATTGTATGCTTACCTACCACCACCCATAACAATGATTCACTGTTGGACTAAAACAGATTACTAAAAAACTAACTCTAGTTTCTAAAACTGAGATTCAGAGAGTCTTGTGTTGAATTATATTAGCGGTATGTTTTAAAGTGTTTCAGTTTGTTACTATAGAAGTTGTGTAACTTCTTTTCATTTATAAACTAATCATGTGAACATAAATGCACTGTGTGTAATTTGTTGTGTTTTATTGATGCTCACATCATCACTGGATTTGGAGCTCAGTACATACAGGATGGTGAGTCCATTACTTGTGATGGAAACAGTAGGTAAAGTTTGCATGAAGCTCTGCTCTGTAGCTTTTCCTTTCTCACTGGGGGGTGGACACCTAAGAGAAGTTGGCAAATTGGGCATCCAGGACCCAAACTCAAACTGGAACATTAAAGATACAGTAAAGTATTATTAAAACAAAAAGTGTATATATAGATATATATATATATATATATATATATATATATATGATATATATATATATATATTATATATATTTAAATATATATATATGTGTTGATGTATTGTATATAGTTATTAATATAGATGTACAGGATATTAATAAAGAGAAAATTTAGGAACCTTGAGGTGTCATTGGAGAGCGCAGTTGCTGTGCAGAATCAGGAAGATGTCATAGTGACGGACCTTTGATAACGTCGTCCAGTTTGGAGAAACTGGGAATTCCTGAGAAAAAAATCCAAACACACATAGTAAAACATCAGTTGGATTATGGGGAAATAAACTGCCTGAATTCAGTTTCAGATTGTTCTAATTTTAAAATCAGTTCTAATTGTTAAAATTCAGTATAAAATATAATCAGTGGATGAGAGCGTGCTTTTACTTCATTACACCAGATGAGCCAAATAATTATTATTGGGTGTCACAGTCACAGTCGAGTTACACAATAAACCTCTGTCACAATTGCCTTTTATGCAGGAATAAAGCTGTTAGCACATCTGGGGCAAAACTGGACATGTGCAGATGACAGATGAACAGTGAAGCCGATTCAAGATGACCAGTTAGTTCCTAACGCAAATCACACAGTTAAAAGAGAGAGTTTTCCACTGAACATGTCTTATACATGGTCAATTTATCATTATGTTTAGGACATGCATATATGATAGTGTTAAGATTAATCATAGCTTTAATGTGAATTTAATTTAGAATAAAATAGAAATACAACTCAGTAAACAGCTGCTAGGATGTTTAGGCAGGGTATTTCTGTGCGGGTCCAAGCCTGGATAAATTGTGAGTGGTTGCATCAGGATATAGGGCATCCGGTGTAAAACATGTTGCCAAAATAAAGTATGCGAGTTTCATAATAATTTCACTATACCGGATCGGTCGGTGGCCCGGGTTAACAACGCCCCCCATTAGTGCTGGTAGCAATAAAGTGGGTACCAGCGGAAATTGGTTTTTTTTTTGACTACTGTTGAGAAGACGAGAGGCGTGGAACGTGTGAGGAGACAGAGAGAAATCAGGAGGGGCAAATATATGCACTGAGGTAGGCAACCCTAAATGTGGGGACGAAGACAGGAAAGGTAGAGAGCTGGCTGATATGATGCAGAGGAGAAAGGTCGATGTTTTGTGTGTGCAGGAGACAAGGTGGAAGGGTAGCAAGGCTCGATGCATTGGTGCAGGGTTTAAACTGTTCTGCCATGGTGTGGATAGGAAGAGAAATGGAGTTGGTGTGGTCCTGAAGGAGGACTGTGTAAAGAATGTCGTTGAGATGAAAAGGGTGTCAGATAGGATAATATGTCTGAAGCTGGAAATTGAGGGTGTAATGGTGAATGTTGTTAGTGGCTATGCACCACAAGTTGGGTGTGAGTTAGAGGAGAGAGATTCTGGGTGGAGTTAGATGAAGTGGTTGACAGCATTCCCAGGGAGGAGAGACTGGTGATTGGTGCAGATTCCAATGGTCATGTTGGTGAAGGTAATAAAGGAGTTGAGGAAGTGATGGGCAGGTTTTTTGTTAAGGAAAGGAACCTAGAAGGACAGATAGTGATGGATTTTGCAAAGAAGATAGAAATGGCTGTGGTTAACACATATTTCCAAAAGATGGAGAAGCATAGGGTGATTTATAAAAGTGGAGGGAGGAGCACACAGGTAGACTACATCCTATGTAGAAGAGGTTGCTTAAAAGAGATTGGTGATTGTAAGGTAGTGGCTGGGGAGAGTGTAGCTAGGCAGCATCGGATGGCGGTGTGCAGGACGGCTCTGGTGGTTAGGAAGAGGAAGAGGACAAAGGCAGAGCAGAGGACCAAATGGTGGAAGTTGAGAAAGGAAGAATGTTGTAAGGAATTCAGAGAGGATCTGAGAAAGGCTTTGGGTGATAGGAAAGAGCTCCCAGATGACCGGGTAGTAGCAGCAACAGTAATTAGACAGACAGGTAGAAAGGTACTGGGTTTGTCTTCTGGACAGGCAAAGGCTGAAAAGGAAACATGGTGGTGGAACGAGGAAGTGCAGGAGGTTATTCAGAGAAAGAGGTCAGCAAAGAAGAAATGAGACAGGGACAGGACTAAAGAGAGTAGGCAGGAGTACAAGGAGATGCGGCACAGGGCAAAGAGGGAGGTAGCAAAGGCCAAGCAGAAGGCCTACGATGAGTTATATGAAAGGTTAGACAGTAGGAAAGGAGAGAAGGAGGTGTATCTGCTGGCGAGACAAAGAGATAGAGCTGGAAAGGATGTGCAGCATGTCAGAGTGATCAAGGATAGAAATGGAAATGTACTGTCGGGTGAGGAGAGAGTGAGGGAAAGATTGAAGGAGTATTTTGAGGAGTTGATGAATGTCAAAAATGAAAGGGAAAGAAGGTTGGATGGCGTAGAAATTGTGGAACGGGATGTAGCAAAGATTAGCAAGGACGAAGTGAGGAAAGTTTTGAAAAGGATGAAGAACGGAAAGACAGTGGGTCCTGATGACATACCGGTTGAGGTATGGAAAAGTCTAGGAGAGCTGGGAGTGGTGTTTTTGACTAGATTATTCAGTGGAATTCTGGTGAATGAGAGTATGCCGGAGGAACGGAGGAAAAGTTTACTTGTACCGATTTTTAAGCAGAAGGGTGATGTACAGAGTTGTGACACTTACAGGGGCATAAAGTTGATGAGCCACACAATGAAGATTTGGGAGAGAGTTGTGGAAGCTAGGCTCAGACAGGAGGTGACAGTGTGTGGTTTCAACAGTATGGTTTCATGCCAAGGAAGAGCACCATGGATGCGATTTTTGCTTTGAGACTGCTGATGGAAAAGTATAGAGATTAGTGCAGTTCATGTATGAGAACAGCGTGACAGCGGTGAGATGTGCTGTAGGAGTGACAGATAGCTTCAAGGTAGAGGTGGGACTGCATCAAGGATCGGCCCTGAGTCTCTTCTTATTTGCTCTGGTGATGGACAGACTAACAGATGAGGTCAGACAGGAATCGCTTTGGACTATGATGTTTGCAGACGACATTGTGATCTGTAGTGAGAATAGGGAACAGGTAGAAGAGAACTTGGAGAGGTGGAGGTATCTGGATAGGAGATGAATGAAAGTCAACTGTAGTAAGACAGAATACCAGTGTGTAAATGAAAGGAAGGCAGGTGGAACAGTCAGGCTACAGGGATCAGTGGTCACAAAGGTCCAGGAGTTCAGGTACTTGGGATCAACTGTCCAAGGAAATGGGGAGTGTGGAAAGGAGGTAAAAAAGAGAGTACAGGCAGGATGGAGTAGGTGGAGAAGAGTGTCAGGAGTGCTGTGTGACAAAAGGGTCGCAGCAAAAGTGAAAGGAAAGATTTAAAAGAGAGTAGTGAGACCAGCCTTGTTGTATGGCTTAGAGATGGTGGCACTGACAATGAGACAGGAAGCAGAACTGGAGATGACAGAATTTAAGATGTTGAGGTTCTCTTAAGGAGTGTCTAGGGTGGACAGGATTAGAAATGAGATCATCAGAGGGACAGCACAGGTTGGAAAATTGGGAGACAAAAAATTCGAGAGGGAAGACTGAGATAGTTTGGACATGTGCAGAGGAGGGATAGTGGATATATTGGTAGGAGGATGTTGGAGATGGAGCTGCCAGGCAAGAGACAGAGAGGAAGACCAAAGAGGAGTTATTTGGTTGTGGTAAATGAGGATATGCAGGGAGTTGGGGTGAGAGTAGAGGATGTGGAAGACAGGGTGAGGTGAAAACGTTTAACTCGCTGTGGTGACCCCTGATAAAGGGAGAAGCCAAAAGAAGAAGAAGAAGAAGAAGAAATACAACTTAGTGGTATGATTGTGAGCAGTTTAATTTAAGAATATTGTTTCCGTCATTAAGTTACCATAGTGATCTGTGATGTTTCATGGGAGTTTTATAACATAAAGAGAATAAGTAAAAGTATATTGGGAGAATGTACACATATATTAAAATTAAATAACCTTAGTTAAATAGCTTATTTGTAGCTAAATAGTAGTTAAGCTTAGTTAAATAGCTTGTGTGTGCTTATTTATATGTGATTAAAACTTAAAAATACAAAGATTTGTTTGAGACAGTAGAAATTTGGTTCAGGACAGTGAACATTCCGGTCGCTTGCCAACTGGGCAATTCGGAAAAAAGCTTGAAAATATTATTTTCTACAAAAGTGTGGCACAGCAGAAAAAAGTCTGAAAGCCAATGTTTTAGTGGAGGAGTCGTAACCAGGAGGATATTGGGCATCAGAAGATCATCATTGTCCATGGGCAAAGAAAGTCTCATCTCATTTGGTCTGAAAGACAGAAGAGCTGGTGTGACAAAAGTCACAGAAATGGATAAATCAGTTTGCAGGAGGAATGTGTCACAACACTCAGTGCAGCACCACCTGCTGTGTATAGAGCTGTGTAGCTAAAGATCAGTCAGAGTATAACTACACTAACCCCTGTCCACCACTAAAAGTGCTTACATTGGGAATGCAAGTACTGGAATGGGACAGTGGTGCAACGGAAGCTCATTGACTAGACTTCCAAATTCCCAAGATCTCAATCCAATTGAGCATCTGTGGGATGTGCTGGAACAACAAGTTTGATCCACAGTGGTTCCACATGACAACTTCTCAAATAGAAAATGAACACAAACTTTTTTTTTTGTCATAAGAAAAACTAAACCAGACCTTCTGTGTGATTTTTGCCAAATGTTTAATGTGATTACAATCTTATTGGGGTAATTTATGGGCATTTCAGAGGAACATCAGCATCTTCTTACCAGTCTTTTCATCTCCTTGGAAGCCGTGAAGAAATATCTCATGGATCCAGTTGTGGAGCTCACGATCCTCTGTAACGTCCTCATCGTTTTTGTAGTAGATCTTCAGCAGTCCATCCACGAACCTGAAGTAGGTGGCATACGACTTTATTTTCCTCCACAAACCATAAATCAACTACGTTAAGTTTAAACAATAACATTGCTGGCTGGGATTAGCTGAAGGTGTTCTTTGTGGTACTTATGCATGATGTTCCACAGCTTCAGTCCATCGTCTCTGTAGTAATAATTTGGGATGTTCTCCAGTCCTCTTTCGTTGATATTATCAGGCAGACAGAGTGAGCTGTAGGTGAGGGTCGAGGCTGCTTTCTGCAGGAACTTATTGCTCTCATCATAACCCAGAGCAGTGAACTGAGCAGAGATAAAGAACATTATTGCTTATTGCTTATCTGTAAAATACTTGTTTATCCATAAACGTTCCATCAGTGATAAAGAATCTTTACCTTTGAGAAAATTCCACCATCTGAGATCAGTGTTTCTCTGGCCTTAATGTTAAGGTGGAGTGTGTAGCGAGTGTGGGGCAGGAGGAGCTGCATAGGGCAGTAAAATTGTTCTTAGCATTGTATTTGAACAAGAAATTGTTGCAACAAATTTTCTGTCATTCTTGAGATGAAAGTACAGTCGAGTCTTGATATCTGAATGTACCTCATAGTAGTACCTCACAGGGGAAGTTTCTACCACCTTCCTGTATATTCAAACCCCTGCCTACTTTGATGGCAGGGTAATATAGTGCCAGTCAGACTCTCTGATTGGATCTCTTTTCTGTTATCCGTTTAAATAGGTGGGTTAGGGCCTCTCTGCCCTGTGTAATACTGCTCACGTGTAATACTTAGTGTGCACATTCTCCACTGTCTCACAGTTTGTTCCTTATTAGGATAAATCTTGCAATATAAAATAAACACCCATTACCCACCATGATTTTCTTTAAAAATCCTACATTGTGATTTCCTTGATTTTTTCTCATTTTGTTTCTCATAGTTGAAGTGTACCTTTGATGAAAATTACAGACCTCTCTGATATTTCTAAGTAGGAGAACTTGCACAATCAGTGGCTGACTAAATACTTTTTTACCCCACTGTAAGTAGTGAATAAAATTAAAGCTAAGCTATAGCTGTGGCATTTCGTCTACTTCCATTATTTTCTCTCTGGAGCTAAACTTAGATGGAAGTAGCTTTAACAGACACAAAGAAAGAGAAACAGGGTGTCTCCACCTTGAAGAGCGGGTGAGATGAAGGCAGGTTCCTCATGGTGGAGACGGTGAAGACCTCAGCCAGCAGGTGAGCTCGCAGCAGGTGGAAGTTCAGCTCGTGTTCAAAGAACTCAGCGCCCCTCACAAACGTCTTTGCCAAGATCCAGTCCCACTTGTTGGGTTCATTAGCTAAGAAGATGGGATTCTTCTCACTTGGATTCTGGTACAACTATAAGGAAACATAGAGGAATATTTCCAAACTGTTAACCTCTGCAGGATAAAGCTTATATAACTTATATAACATATTTTAATGCACCATGTCTTTTTAAGTTTACCACACTGGAAACACAAACGTTGGCATGTGCAAAACTTTTGGCACCTGTCAGTCAGTATTTAAGACAGATCCAGTACCTGGATTGCAATCGGGATCAGCTTTCCCTTGTCGCTGAAGAGTAAGCAGAGTGGAGAAGCCACATACTGCTGCTCCTTATTAATGACGTTACCCACAAGGCCGCTCAGCCTTTTGTAGTCACAGATGAAGATATTCCCTTTCTGATAAAACACAAAACACAGCATGGTGTTACATCTGCAGAAGGTAAATCAGGGAGGAGCAGAAACATGGAGCATTACAGCATTACCTTCAACCCTGTGGAAACAGGACTTTATCATTAGAATCATGTACAGGATTAGAAAGAATAAACTCTTAAATGCTATAAAATAAATGCTCTATACTTATTTATTAGATATTAGCTGGACAAATGCTTAGAAATCAGAAATTAAAAGTAGCTCTTAATTGTCGTAGATATTTAACCAAAGGAGTTCACAAGGCTCCAAAATAAAAAATAATGTGAGCTCTGTGAATGTGGAAGTAAATTAAGTGTATTAAGCTCTCACAACTGGTGACCACTTATTTTCATTAGCAGGTAGTGGACTTCTGTCTGAATCCACAGAAGTAACGGGGCTGAACTCAGAGTGATTTTATAATGAAAATGAAACAGAATACAGAACTTATCAAGGCGATTAACCGGAATACTGACAAGGAGGAAACATGACCTAAACAATGAGATAACGGAACGTAATTGAGGGCGAGCGGAGAAATAAGGTAAGTGAGCGATAAATGAGGGCTGACTGTATCTAGGAGAAGCGATAGAAAAGATCGATAGAATGGTGAATAGGTAGGGCGATTGGCACGGTTACGACAGGACTAGGATAGAGATAGAAGGTCGAGAGAGCAATGCGGTCGAAAGAAGCGCACGGTTAGGAAGAGTGAGGAGCTAGAGATGCGGTGGTGACCACGAGACTCAGCCGAGAATGTGAGGAAGGGAACGGTATATATAGAGATGAGGAAGTGCTAGAAAATGAGAGGCAGGTGCAAGTGATCGAAGGGAGGAGGAGAGAGAAAGGGAGAGAAGGTGCACGAATCCGGTGGATGGTGATGGAAAGTGGGCATAATGTACAGATGTGTGAGTGGATGTGACAACAAGCTCCTTCACCAAAAATCCAAAAAACGTTCATCTGTTACACATATGGAAGGCCAGATTTGGTCCATAACCCTAGATGAAAAATATACCAGGGTTGATTTTTCAGATAAGTCTAGTTCTAGACTAAATTAAACTATCAAAGATGACTCCCTATTGAAAGTTCTTTCTTTTTTTTAACTGTTTATTTATTGTAAAACTTCAAACAATACACACAACTTTCAACATGAGATGCATACATAATCTAGCTCTAGAAATGTCACGGTTCGCCATATCTAAAACAATGACGAACCGTCAAAACTGAAAAAGAAGGGTTCGGGACCCAAATGGAGTTAGCTCCAGATGGTATTAATGAACTGAAATGAATGGAATAAATAAACTGAATAAAATGAATACAAATAAATAAATAACAAAAAAAGGTGAGTCTCTGTGTGCGTGCAAAAGGCAGTGAACGTGCGAGCTGCACACACACACACACACACACACAGAGACGTCACAGGCGCGCTTTAAACGGGAGAGCGGGAAAGGCGGAGGGAATCCCCCCCGGCTTACGTCAGAGCTGAACGCGCACACACACACACAGAGGGGAAGCCTCGCGCTCTGCAGAAAGGCAAAGGGGAGCGTGGCTTGAGCGCTAGACGGTGTGTAGCGCAGTGGAAGCGCGAGGGGAGGAAGCAGACAGTGAGGGGCTGCGAGATGGAAATTAAACAGCGCAAAAACACTTTGCCTACACTATCTAATTCCCTATCGATTTACCTCACGCATCACTGGGCTACGAAATCATACGCTCCTGCGCGAGCGCAGCTTGTCCGCTGATCCCTATAAAATAAATAACACCAATGAAAGAAATGAAACAAAAGGCGCAGTGCGCTGTAACGAGCGGGGGTGAGACGGGTGAGGTCTCCAAAAACACGCTTAAAACAGCCAAAAGCGATCGTTATTTAAATAAATGCCATAGCGGCGATCGGGGGCATAAGTGTTGGAATGGAGAAATGATCCAACACCTACTTCCACTGGCGAAGCTATTAAATAGCCAAAGGATGCAGGTGAGGATCATTAGCTGTAATCAGCCGCCTTACTGACGAGGCGGCCAATTACAGAAGCTGCCAGAGATCCCACCAGCAAAAGTAGCTCAACGCTGACGTCTAGCATCGTACCGGTAGCACCTCTGACAAGAAAATATATAAATGCAGTCAAATAACATTGTTATTACCACTTCTATTTAAAGCTAGCAGATATACAATAAAAAAATAAATTAAAAAAATCAATATATACGTTTACACCCATACATAAAATAAAGAGCAATTAAATACGAAGCACTTACAAATTTTACAGTTTAGTCACGTTATTGGTAACTATGTTTTATGAAATTTATCAGACCTTAGTTGCAATTTCGCTGTGATTTTCTCCATAACTACTACCTGTTTTTTACCAGATCTCTCCATTGCATTATGCTGGGGGGTTGAGGTCTTAACCAACACACTGTTATTGTCTTCCTTTCCACTAACAGCAAAATTCTCATTAGATATGCACAGTCTTTTTCAATCATGTCATCCGGCAATATACCTAATATATACAGTGCCGGGTCTAGTGTAAATGTTATTCCTAAAATGTCGCCAATCTCTTTCTGGATGTTACTCCAGAATCCTATTAGTTTAGGGCAATCCCAAAGTATATGGGTTAAGTCCCCAACCTGTCCACAATTTCTCCAGCACAGCCCTGATGTCTTTTTATATTTTGATGTAATGAGAGGGGTGGTGAAGTATCTCATTTCTATTTTCCAATCAAATTCCCTCCACATGGGACTATCAGTTACTTTGAGTGCTTCTTCCCATTCGTCATCTGTTATTATAATATTTGGTTCCAATTCCAATTTTTCTTTGACCTCCCTATTGGTAATCTTGAAATCTGCCTGTACCGCTTTGTACAATCTAGATATCATACCTTTTTTAGTTTTCTCTTCCACATATTTTATTAGTAATTCCTCTAACCTTGATGGTTTTTGGCAAATCTTATCCCATTCTTTGTGTTGCTGAAGGTAATGTCTTATTTGTAAGTATTTGTAGAAGTTGTGAACTGGCAAGTCAAATTCTCTTCTAAGTTGCTCATATGACTTCATTCTTTGCCCACTGAACAATTGTGAAATATATGTTAACCCTTTATTTGCCCACCTTATGTAACTTCTATCCATAATAGATGGTAAAAATTCTGGATTTGTTGCTATTTTAGTGACTCTGCAGACTGAATTAGATAATTTTAACACTTTTCTAATCAGTGTCCATATTTTTATTGTTGCCTTGATCCATTTGTTTCCTATTTTTCATTTTCTGTGAGTCCTCTCCTCTGCAAATGGGAGTGATTCCAATGGGATTGTTTGGCATGATCTTTTCCCCATTCCTACCCATACCGAGTCTGTCTCTTCAGTTATCCACATTGTTATAGCTCTCAGTTGTGCAGCCCAATAATAGTGTTTTAAGTTTGGTAGATTTAACCCACCTTTTTCTTTTGGGCAAAGGAGCGTTCTATATTTAATTCTAGCTTTTTTATTCTGCCACAGAAATCTCAATATATGTCTATTTAATATTTTAAAAGTAGAGCTGGGGATCCATATTGGTAATTATTGAAATACAAACAACATTCTTGGTAGAATATTCATTCTAACAGTTTCTGTTCTTCCTGTCATAGTCAAGGGCAGTATCTCCCATCTTTCCAAGTCCCTTTTTATATCTTTTATTAATTTTCCATAATTCTCTTCATATAGCCCTGAAGTTGTAGGTGTAACAATAATGCCCAGATATCTAAATCCTTTGTCCGTCCATTTAAAATGTACTTTTTCCTTTAGTTCTTCTGGGAACTTTCCTGAGAGCATTATAGCTTGTGATTTGGATTCATTAGTTTGGTATCCTGATATTTCCCCATACTCCTTCAAATTGGTCAGTAATGCTGGAATAGAAGAATTGGGGTCACTAATGTACAATAATATATCATCTGCAAATAGAGATATTTTATGTTCATTCCCCTCCATGTCTTTTATACCCTTTATATCGTTATTTATTCTTACTGATTCGGCCAGTGGCTCAATACTCACTGCAAATAGTAGTGGACTAAGACAGTCTCCTTGTCTGACTCCCCTTTTGAGATTAAAAAATTCTGAACAGCAACCATTAACTCTTACCGTGGATTTTGGGTCCTTATATATTACCTTTACCCAATTTATAAAATTTGGGTGAAATCCAAAACTTCTAATGTATGAAATAAAAATTTCCAATTCACTATGTCAAATGCCTTCTGTGCATCCAGGCTGACCATCATGTTTGTTTGTAAGTCCTTCCTTGTGCATGACACAGTGTTCAATGTTCTCCTAATATTGTTAGCACCTTGTCGTCCTGTTTGGTCTGTCTTAATCAATTTCGTTATTTATTTTTGCATCCTTTGTGACATTATACTTGTTAATATTTTTATGTCCATGCAAAGCACACTAACAGGTCTATATCCCTCACATTCAATTGGGTCTTTTCCGTCTTTCTGTATAACCGCAATAATGGATTCCGACCAAGTCCTAGGTGGATCGGCTGATGACAGAGAGTAATTAAAAACTCTAACTAACACTGGTGTAATCTCCTCTTTAAATGTCTTATAGAATTCTCCTGGAAATCCGTCTGTGCCTGGGGATTTATTGTTTTTAAGAGTTTTTATTGCGTCGATAATTTCCTGATTTAATATAGGTTGAATCATTTAATTTGCTTCTTCTTCCGATAATGTTGGTAGCTTTAATTTTTTAAGAAATGTTTGTGTGTTCTTGAGCATTAAGTCAGATTCTGAATCATTATATAATTCTTTATAATATTCTGCAAAGGCCTTTGCTATCTCTTTCGGTTTTTCTAGAATTTGTTTGGAAATAGGATGTCTGATTTTTGGGATTATCCTATTTGTTTGAGCTTTCCTGAGTTGAAATGCTAATAGACGGCTTGCCCTATTGCCCATATCATAATATCTCCTACTTGTGAAGCGTAGAGCTCCTTCAGATTTGTGTGTTAGAAGTTCATCTAATTTGTTCCTGATGTTCTTCAATTCTAGAAGTATGTTCTTGTCTCCTTTTCGTTTGTGCTCTAATTCCAAATCTTTAATTTTACTTTCCAATTGTCTTTGTAGTTCCGTCTGTGTTTTTTTTAAATATAGATGTTATTTCTACTATTTTCCCTCTCATTACTGCTTTCCCTCCCTCCCATAAAATCGATCGTGATACTTCTCCATTGTCATTTATCTCAAAATATTCCTGTAAGCTTTTTTTCATTTCCTGTACTACCTTCTCGTCTGACAAGATCGATATATTGAGTCTCCAGTATTTATATATAAATTCTTTATCTATTTCTATTGTTAATATAACAGGTGCATGGTCACTTATAGTAATACTGTCAATGTAACACTTCGTAACTTTGCGCATATATTGCTTGGAAACACATAAGAAATCTATTCTTGAATAGCTTCTATGTGGATTTGAGTAAAATGTAAAATCCCTTCCTTTTGGATTATTATTTCTCCACAGATCTATTAGACCGATTTCTTTAATTAAATTAGTTAATGCTTTAGATTTTGCTGTTTTAAGGCCCCTCCCTGGTGGTAGTCTGTCTACTTTGTCATTTTGTTCCACATTGAAATCTCCACCCATTATCATCATCCCCTTTCCGTTGCTTGTAATCAGATTTGTTATATGTTTTAAAAAAAAAAACAGTCTTTCTCCTCATTTGGAGCATATATATTCAATATTGTAAGAGTCATATCATTTATGGATCCAACTATAATTACATACCTTCCCCTTTTGTCTTGTATTACCTTCTCTGCAGTAAATGGTACGGACTTACTGACTAATATCGCTACGCCTCTTTTTTTCCCATTTGAGGCATAGAATACTTGATTTACCCATTCCCTTTTCAGTTTTTTACATTCACTCTCCATCAAGTGTGTTTCTTGAAGTAAGGCTATTGAGCATTTCAACTTTTTCAACTGATTTAAAATCTTCTTCATTTTAATAGGGTGATTTACCCCATGGACATTATAGGATATAAAATTTAGGTTACTCATATACTTTCCCTTCTAAACATCTTAAATTTGTACCTCTTAAAACACGATAATTGAACAATACAAAACAAACACATAATATAAAAGTAACCAATAAGCATCTCTTTTTGAACTAAAATACAATTAGCAGAACATGTGACTCCCAAACGTACCATGACCTGAGAGGTGTGGCTTATTCCTTCAGGCCGAACAATGCTAAGTGCATCCTCAACTTTCCAGGTGTTATTGAAGTTGTCCACTACTCTTAAATGAGTACTCATCTAACTCCATCTAACCAATGTTAATGTTAATGTATGTAAACAATGTCCCCTAAGCCCCCTTTATTTATGTAAAACCCAATCTACATTTGGCTGATATTTTATCTGCTTGATTTTAAGGGCTATATATAACGTGTATATTACACTAGTATCCGGGTCCTACCGTACTACCCATTAGAAATAGATCATTCTGTGAGGTCTTGCAAGTGTGCGCCTATATTTTGAGTCTGTTTTCCTTTTCTCTTGTTCCTCATGACTAAAGCCCAGTTCTCTTGCTCTTCCAGTTCTCTGCGTCCGCATGGTCTTGTCTAAGTTTGCGAATTTCCAGCAGTATTACTGAGTCTCGTTCCTCATTCGTCCCCCCCCCCCCCCCCCCCCAAGTTGTTTGTTTCTCTCCTTCGGTTGCTCCTTCTGTCGTATTTCCTTGCAGACCTCATTTTTCTGTCCATCACAACCAAGAAGGTTGTAACGGTTCAACAATAAAGAGGTAACTCTATGAGGATAAATGTGGATACTGTGGATACAGGAACAAAAGGAGGAACTCTGTCTAGATCTTTGTTGATCCTCCACATCCACCTCACATGTTTAATATATGGATATAAACACATAAATACAGTGGGGAAACAAAGTATTGTCAACCACTGATTATGCAAGTTCTCCTACTTAGAAAGAAGAGAGAGGTCTGTAAGTTTCATCATATTTACACTTAAACTATGAGAGATAAATGAGAAAAAAAATTCCAGGAAATCACATTGTAGGATTTTTAAAGAATTTTATTGTAAATCATGGTGGTATTTGGTCAATAGCAAAAGTTCAACTCAATACTTTGTAACATAACCTTTGTTGGCAATGACAGAGGTGAAATGTTTCCTGTAAGTCTTCAGCAGGTTTGCACACACTGTAGCTGGTATTTTAGCCCATTCCTCCATGCAGATCTCCTCTAGAGCAGTAATGTTTTGGGGCAACACGGACCTTCAACTCACTCCACAAATTCTCTATGGGGTTGAGGTCTGGAGACTGGCTAGGCCACTCCGGGACCTTTAAATGCTTTTTACGGAGCCACTCCTTTGTTGAACCGAAAGTGTGTTTAGGATCAATTGGTTCAGCTGGAAAGCCCAGGCCTAATGCGTTCCATTCTCAATGCTTTAGAAAGAATGGGGAGTCCAGTCCCACAAGGATTTCCCGGCGATTCGGGAGCAAGTCTTCCACGAGCACCAAAGAGAAAGAGTGAACAGTGGCGAACTAAGCGAGACTAGTAATGACCCGGAATAGGACCAAAAAACTAGAGGTCAAGAAAGGTAGGTTAAGACGGTAGCACACATTCAGGGGAAGGCGATCGCCAATCAACAGCACCAGTCAAAGCTCTAAAAATGCTAAAAACATTAGGAACATAGCGAAAGGTAGGGACAAAAACCACACACCCCATCGGAACTCAGGACATACGGACGCTTGGAGGGGGAAACAGAAAAATGCGAGAAGAATGACGCAACAAAAAATAGCGCTGCCGTACTCCCCGACACCTCTTCCTACGTGTGAAGCTCTTCTCTCCCTCTCACTTCTTTGTCGGGCGACACAATACCTCGAGCCTGGGGGAGGGGGACGAACAATACACAAAAACAAGAGGGCTTTACGGAGCCACTCCTTTGTTGCCCGAACAGTGTGTTTAGGATCATTGTCATGCTGGAAGAGCCAGCCACGTTCCATCTTCAATGCTCTCACTGATGGAAGGAGGTTTTCGCTTAAAATCTCACGATACATGGCCCCGTTCATTCTTCCCTTAACACGGATCAGTCGTCCTGTCCACTTTGCAGAAAAACAGCCCCAAAGCACAAGGTTTCCACCCCCATGCTTCACAGTAGGTATGGTGCAACTCAACATTCTTCTTCCTCCAAACACGGCGAGTTGAGTTTTTACCAAAAATTTTTGTTTTGGTTTCATCTGACCACATGATATTCTCCCAATCCTCTTCTGAATCATCCATATGCTCTCTGGTAAACTTCAGAAGGGCCTGGACATGTACTGACTTAAGTAGAGGGCACGCCTGGCACTGCATGATCTGAGTCAGTCTCGGTGTAGTGTGTTACTGATGGTAGCCTTGTTACTTTGGTCCCAGCTCTCTGCAGGCCTTCCACTCTAAGCTTATCCCCACCAATACGGCGGGACGGGTCTGCAGGGCATGCCGATCGGCTGCGAACACGGATGGCTGCTTGTCGTTTTGGTTACTTTTTCCCGATCCCCACATCCCTAACCAGTGGCTAGTTGTGTGTCTATGTTATGTTTATACGCTTGTGTGCTGGAAGGAGTTCTCCTTCTTTCCCAATGTGTTCATTATTTCTTGTTTCTTCTAAAAATGAATTTTGTTGCCTTGTTCTTGTACATGTGTAATGACAATAAACTCAACTCATCAGGTCCCTCATGTAGTTCTGGGATTTTTGCTCACTGTTCTCATAATCATTTTGACCCCACGGGATGAGATCTTGCGTGGGGCCCCAGATCGAGGGAGATTATCAGTGGTCTTGTATGTCTTCCATTTTCTTACAATTGCTCCCACAGTTGATTTATTCACACCAACCTGCTTGCCTATTGTAGATTCACTCTTCCCAGCCTGGTGCAGGTCTACAATTTTCTTCCTGGTGTCCTTCGACACCTCTTTGGTGTAGAGTTTGAAGTCTGACTGTTTGAGGCTGTGGACAGGTGTCTTTTATACAGATAACGAGGTCAAACAGGTGCCATTAATACAGGTAACGAGTGGAGGACAGAAGAGCCTCTAAAAGAAGAAGTTACAGGTCTGTGAGAGACAGATATCTTTCTTGTTTGTGGGTGACCAAATACTTAATTTCCACCATGATTTAAAATTAAATTCTTTAAAAATCCTACAATGTGATTTCCTGGATTTTTTTTTCTGATTTTGTCTCTCATAGTTGAAGTGTACCTATGATGAAAATTACAGAAGAACTTGCATAATCAGTGGCTGACTAAATACTTTTTTGCAACACTGTAAATACTGATATAGATATACAGCTCAAATAAATAAATACATAAATGTAAATGAAAATCAAAGCCTAAACCCTGGGTACATTAGACTCCATTTATTTATTATGTGTTCAGAAGAACAGAGATAAATATGGGTTATGGATGCAGTACCTTCATCTCCTGTGTTAGGGAGCTCCCTGGGAAAGCAAACTGGACCATCTCATCTGTAACGGGCAAATTAGGGGGCAGTTTGGAGCAGCACTCGATCATCATGGGGTTCAGTCCGTTCAGCAACTGATAGCCAAAGAAATCATCTTCATCCCAGTGCTTGGAGATGTAGTCTGTAAGGACAGAATAAGCTCAGAGTGCTGCAATTGGGTTTTATGCTGAATTTTCATAGGTGAGGGAGTTACCTGTGATCTTGTTGTGATGACACCTCAGGAGTGGCTGAAGTTCATCCAAGTTCTTCCAGGATCCATGACGATTTGTGAAGGTTTCAATCCCGAGCTCTGCATACCTGTGATAGAACAGATCAGGATCAGGCATCCAATAAGAGCCTCATCATTTCTGATAGATTAGTGTCTTAGTTTAGCGAGATTGTTACGCTGTGGTGTAGCTGTAGAGATTATGAATCTCCTTAGTGAAGGAAAATTGATCCTCCCCAGGTAAGTCAGAAGGTGAAGCAGCATCGATAATCCAGGGCAATCCAGGAAGATACTCCTTCCACCTGCATTAACACATGGTTCATACGGTTAAAACTTTTTACCTACTGGATTACAGGATTTCATTAAAGTGAATACAGTACTAAATGAAGAGAACATAAATGCTTCGCTCAATACGTTTTTTTTTCTGTTCCTTTAAAAATTACACTATTACACTAATTACACTAAGACCCAAATCACTCTCTCATTCTCAGCTTCATCCTGGGAATATTACAACTTAATATTCAGACTTATAGCAGAAAAACACTCCAAACCATCTGTACACCTGTAATCATTTATACACATCTGATTTATTATGGTACTGTAAAGGCTGGAACAAAATCAGCAGATTAACCAGCATTCAGATTTATGAAAAAGTTTTTAGCGTGAAATGTGATAAGTTTTTTTTAGAAATGTGAAGTGATAAAGTCTGGTGTTTTTGTAAGATCTGAAAAAGTCATCAACTTATTACATATTCAATAAAATGTGCAAACCAGAACATTAGAAAATCACCAAACCAGGTAATGTAAATAGGGATCAACATTGTCATGTCAGTGTATCATAATATATGACAGTATTATTACAGGTTCTGTCTGATTCTTGCTTTGAAGGAAACATCAGATACTCATGATTATGGTACATTATTATAATACATTCCACCAAATACAGTTTAAATCATATCTTATTGAATTTTTGTCTACTTAATTAATAATATATTTCATGTTTTACATTACTATTCAAAAACATAAATGTGCACTTTTGTTTCTTTACAGGAGAGAGAAACATCCCTCTCTATAACATGGCATTCCATTATGTTACTGGTTTAAAACTAAATCCAAATTTCTTACTTGTAGACCTCTTTTCTCTTTTTAATCTCCTCCTGCCTCTGTGACAGGAATAAAGGGTTCAGTTTGCCATTTGTCCTGGGGACAGAAATGAAGGCTAAGAAAAATATAAATGATTAGAAATCAGCTCAATGTGTAACATATTAAAAAAGTAATACATGTAAACGTACAGACTCACAAGGAAACAATTTGTAAATCCATTAGAATGATCTGTATCTCTGCATTAACTCTTTCTGGTCTGATCTTAATCTGAGTACAAAATTAGAGTTTTCATGTCTTGACTGGAAACTTAGTTAATCTTTGACAGTCCAGGTTCGCAAAAGACAAAGTCAGATTTATTTCTATAGCACTTTTTACAATGGAGTCCAGAAGCTTAACTGCTAGACTGCAAAAGAGCTTCATGCATCTTCACAATATTTTACTAAGGTCTTCTACAATGAAATTAAATTTATTTATTGTGTTTGTTTATTACATGGATGAAGATCAGAACACATTTAATAAGGAATTAATGCAGGAATGGAGCTCTAAATGGTTCATAAACTCTCCTCTATAAACCTTATCATTCATCTGTGAATAATTCTATGATTATGCTTATATTCTAACACTGAAGTGCAGGAGCAACTTCACTAACCTTTGTCACTTAAGAGGCGGACGACTGGGTTCTTGTTGTCCAGATACTGGTAGCATGGGAATTGGATTCTTTCTCCTTCTGGAGTGATGATTACAATTTTGGAGCAGAACCAGGCCTTAACAATAAGTACCCAAAAACTCTCAGTGGCCTCCAGTTCCACCATCAAGATGTTGCCAGCACTTTCTGGGCAGGATATCTTGGTTTCAGTACTCTGTTTTTAATAATAAAATAAATGAAATGACCAATAATACAGTGAAGTTTATGTGTTATTGAATTAGTGATATTTTCTGACATGTATGGATTACTGTTGTATGTCATCCAGCAAGCACTCAGTGGATTTATTTGTTTATATTTCTTTATGTGGTAACAAAAGCATTGAATGACTTGTACAGAAAAACATGACATTTTGTGGTAGTTTCTGAAAAACTGTAATGCCTTGTGTTTGCCGCTGTATTACTGCCTACATTTCCCAGAATGCCTCTGCACTGTTTGATTAAACAGAAATAAGAGTGCCCTAATAGGAAATGAGTGATGTCACAGTTCTGGGCCACACTTACCTTTTCCATCGGCTCACATACTGAATCTTTCTGCCGGTACACAGCCAGAGCTGCACTGGCAGCCAGAACGGTGGGTCACATGTAGCCCACATTACCTATGGTATATTAGATGTTGAACTGCCATAATGAACTTTATTATGGCTGGCTACAGCTGGCTACAGTAGCTTACTGGGTATGGTTGGACCAGAAGGACCAGGGTTCAAATCCCACCTCTGCCAAGTTACCACTGTTGGGTCCTTGAGCAAGGTCCTTAACCCACAATTGCTTGGATTGTAACATTGTATCAATTGTAAGTCGCTCTGGATAAGGGCGTCTGCTAAATTATGTAAATGTAAATGTACAGTTGGGCCACATTTGGTTAGCAATACCCTTTCCTTTGCCGTAACTGAGCCACAAGTGCCTAACTTGAGCCATATTTGGTACAAAACTGTCTGCTATCAGGGTCAGATTCACTACGTCAGGGGCTACGGAGGCAAATTTATATCACTATCCCCATACAATATATCAAACAATCCTGAAATGAAAAGTTTGTAGTCTTAAAAAATGATGGTCTTGTAACTACTACAACTCAAATATCGTTTAGATTAAAGAGGGTAGTACAGTATTGTAAACTTAAGATATTATAAGGGACAGAACTACACATCCCATAATGAGTTGTAAATAATGTAATTTACTCAGTTTCTCAGACACGGTGGGTAACGCTGTCATCTCAGACTGATAAAGTACTGGGTTCGATCCCAGTTGGAGCGGCTTTGTTTATTTCTATGTGGAATCGAGTCAGATTTATTTCTATACTGCTTTTTACAATGGAGCATTGTCTCAAAGCAGCTGTGGAGTTTGCATGTTCTCCCTGTGTCTATGTGCATTTACTCCGGGTACTCCAGTTTCCTCCCACAGTCTAAAGTCATGCATGTTAGGTTAATTGATTATGGTAAATTGGCCCTGACCTGTGTGTGTGTATATACAGCACAAAGGAATTCTGTAAAGTAACAGTGCAGCATTAGCACATGGCAGGGTTGTTTTTGTGTCTGTATAGTCAGATATAAATCAGTCACATGGCTACTTTTGAAGGACTTTGAGGTTAAATCATTCACATGAACGGATTAAACAGTAAACACTTACAAAGAGTGAAAATGTGGAGAGACGCTGTGGTTTGGTGTCATGTTTGGTGCCAATCAGTTTGATGGAGATGCTCTCCGTGGTGAAGTAGGTATCACTGTAAACCCTCACTGTGTATTCCACCGGCATGGTTCTGCAAATCAATGGCAACATGTTACTCAGTGATCATCAAAAGAAAGACCAGCTAACTGTTTTAAATCAACAATAAAATTGTTAAAAAAAGTGAGCCTTCTGTTTTTCATCTAAAGCCACACCCCAAACCCACTGCTTTAAAAAGTGACTTACAGTCTCTAAACTGCACATAATGGGTCCAGTCACACTCTCCCTGGTGTTCTGTTCCTCATCGTGGTGGTAGTGGCAGCATACCAGGGGTGCCCCCGCATGACAGTGTGGGTCAACAGACAGTGATTTTTGTATTGGAAGCCTTTTATAGAATCTATTGAAACCCTATCATGCCTCACAGCTATTTCATCTTTATTATCAAAATGATGAGTTTTAAAAAAAAAGAATAAAACATTTTGGCAGTTGTTGATTGCTGTAATGTTCCCCTTATATCAATTTTTCTTTCCATCCTATGCAGGTCAAATATATGTACGGTTGTGGTTAAGTGTGGTGATGGAAGGGTAAAGGGCTTGTTCTGTATATAAATAAACTTTAAAAGAAAATACAGAAACCATTAGGTGTCATTAGGATGGTGCATATGATCTGAAGACTGAGTTCTGAAACTGGATTTAAAGATAAACCATTTTGCTTTTATAAAACTATATCAAGCTTAATTAGTGATAGGGTATTTCTTAAATAATCATCTTCTTCTTCTTCTTCTTTCGGCTTCTCCCTTTATCAGGGGTCGCCACAGCGAGTTAAAAGTTTCCACCTCTCCCTGTCCTCCACGTCCTCTACTCTCACCCTAACTCCCTGCATATCTTCATTCACGACAACCATGTAACTCCTCTTTGGTCTTCCTCTCCGTCTCTTGCCTGGCAGCTCCATCTCAACAGCCTCTACCAATATATCCACTATCCCTCCCTTGCACATGTCCAAACCAAGTCTCAGTCTCACTCTCGGATTTTGTCATCCAACTTTTACCAACCTGTGCTGTCCCCTGATGATCTCATTCCTAATCCTGTCCATCCTGGACACTCCTAAAGAGAACCTCAACATCTTAAGTTCTGCCACCTCCAGCTCTGCTTCCTGTCTCTTTGTCAGTGCCACTGTCTCTAACCCATACAACAAGGCTGGGCTCACTACTCTCTTATAAATCTCTCCTTTCACTTTTGCTGCGACCCTTTTGTCACACAGCACTCCTGACACTCTTCTCCACCTACTCCATCCTGCCTGTACTCTCTTCTTCACCTCATTTCCACACTCCCCATTTCCTTGGACAGTTGATCCCAAGTAACTGAACTCCTGTACCTTTGTGACCTATGATCCTTGTTGCCTGAGTGTTCCACATGCCTCCCTTTCATTTACAGACAGGTACAGTATTCTGTCTTACTACAGCTGACTTTCATTCCTCTCCTTTCCAGATTATACCTCCACCTCTCCAAGTTCTCTTCTACCTGTTTCCTGTTCTCACTACAGATCACAATGTCATCTGCAAACATCATAGTCCACGCCGATTTCTGTCTGACCTCATCTGTTAGTCTGTCCATCACCAGAGCAAATAAGAAGGGACTCAGGGCCGATCCTTGATGCAGTCTCACCTCTACCTTGAAGCTATATGTCACTCCTACAGCACATCTCACCGCTGTCACGCTGTTCTCATACATGTCCTGCACTAATCTAACGTACTTTTCAGCCACTCGAGACTTCCTCATACACCACCACAGTTCCTCCCTTGGCACCCTGTCATAAGCTTTCTCTAAATCCACAAAGACGCAGTGAAGCTCTTTCTGACCATCTCTATACTTCTCCATCAGCAGTCTCAAAGCAAAAATCGCATCCATGGTGCTCCTCCTTGGCATGAAACCATGTTGTTGTTCACACACTGTCACCTCCTGTCTGAGCCTAGCTTCCACAACTCTCTCCCAAATCTTCATTGTGTGGCTCATCAACTTTATGCCCCTGTAAGAGCCAAAACTCTGTACATCACCCTTCTGCTTAAAAATCGGTACAAGTAAACTTTTCCTCCATTCCTCAGGCTTACTCTCATTCACCAGAATTCCATTGAATAACCTAGTCAAAAACACCACTCCCAGCCCTCCTAGACTTTTCCATACCTCAACCGGTATGTCATCAGGTCCCACTGCCTTTCCGTTCTTTATCCTTTTCAAAGCTTTCCTCACTTCGTCCTTGCTAATCTTGTTACATCCTGTTCCACAATTTCTAAGCCATCCAACCTTCTTTCCCTTTCATTTTCTACATTCATCAACTCCTCAAAATACTCCTTCCATCTTTCCCTCACCCTCTTCTCACCTGTCAGTACATTTTCATTTCTATTCTTGATCACCCTGACATGCTGCACATCCTTTCCAGCTCTATCTCTCTGTCTCGCCAGCATATACAACTCCTTCTCTCCTTCCCTACTGTCTAACCTTTCATATAACTCATCGTAGGCCTTCTGCTTGGCCGTTGCTACCTCCCTCTTTGTCCTGTGCCGCATCTCCTTGTACTCGCTGACCTCTTTCTCCTGCACTTCGTCATTCCACCACCAGGTGTACTTTTCATCCTTTGCCTGTCCAGAAGACACACCCAGTACCTTTCTACCTGACTGTCTAATCACTGTTGCTGCTACTACCCAGTCATCTTGGAGCTCTTTCTTACCACCCAAAACCTTTCTCAGCTCCTCTCTGAACTCCTCACAACATTCTTCCTTTCTCAACTTCCACCATTTGGTCCTCTGCTCTGCCTTTGTCCTCTTCCTCTTCCTAACCACCAGAGCCATCCTGCACACCACCATCCGATGCTGCCTAGCTACACTCTCCCCTGCCACTACCTTACAATCACCAATCTCTTTTAAGCAACCTCTTCTACATAGGATGTAGTCTACCTGTGTGCTCCTCCCTCCACTTTTATAAATCACCCTATGCTTCTCCATCTTTTGGAAATATGTGTTAACCACAGCCATTTCTATCTTCTTTGCAAAATCCATCACTATCTGTCCTTCTAGGTTCCTTTCCTTAACAAAAAACCTGCCCATCACTTCCTCAACTCCTTTATTACCTTCACCAACATGACCATTGGAATCTGCACCAATCACCAGTCTCTCCTCCCTGGGAATGCTGTCAACCACTTCATCTAACTCCACCCAGAATCTCTCTCCTCTAACTCACACCCAACTTGTGGTGCATAGCCACTAACAACATTCACCATTACACCCTCAATTTCCAGCTTCAGACATATTATCCTATCTGACACCCTTTTCATCTCAACGACATTCTTTACACAGTCCTCCTTCAGGACCACACCAACTCCATTTCTCTTCCTATCCACACCATGGCAGAACAGTTTAAACCCTGCACCAATGCATCGAGCCTTGCTACCCTTCCACCTTGTCTCCTGCACACACAAAACATCGACCTTTCTCATCTGCCATATACAGCCAGCTATTTCTCTACCTTCCCTGTCCATCGTCCCTACATTTAGGGTTGCTACCTCAGGCTATACTCTCGGCCCCTCCTGATTTCTCTCTGGTCTCCTCACACGGCTTCCCTCCTCTCGTATAGGCAAACAAGTAGGTCCAATTTACGCTGGTGCCCTGTTTGCTACCAGTACCAGTGGCGGTCGTTGTTAACCCGGGCCGCGACCGATCCGGTATGGTGAAATTATTATGAACTCGCATACTGTATTTGGCAAATGTTTTACACCGGATGCCCTTCCTGACGCAACCCTCACCATTTATCCGGGCTTGGGACCGGCACTAGAAATACCCTGTCTGAGCAAACTAGCGGCTGGTTTTATTTCTTAAATAATCATAAGTTAATTTATTTTTCCGGTCGTGCCAGAAAAGAACAAGATAAAAGCTGCATGATTCCATATGAAAAGCTTAAAGAACAAGGCATCATTAACGACGGTTACACACTAATTCTTAGAGGATGTCAGTCTTAATGTTTGGAGCTGGAAATAATTAATTCATTTTTAAACCTTGTTTTTATTAAGTAAAAACAAGGTTTAATCACATATTTACTGCACCATTATGTCAGAGTAAATTAAATTGTATTAGTTTATGAACTTTATTAATCATAATTTGGGATTAAAATATTTCATATTATTCACCACCACTATTTCACACATTAAAGCTTGTTCTCTAACACATAGTAAGCATACTTACCTTCTGCCAAAGGTGCTGGAGATGCAGCTGATGTTCAGGAAGATTCAGAGGTGATACTCTAACCTGAGATGGGTTCTGTTCACTTATATAAAGTCACAGTCCATTGTTTTCCTGATAAGTGATCTGCAGCATTCCAGTTTTTCTACATATAGTGCCAGGTGCTCTGCCATGTATATCTAACAATTACATCTTTTTCCATGTGACAATGATTCTGCCCTGTTTTTTGGGTGTGATTGTGCCAGCAGGGGTTGTATTACATGTACATACATGTTCTAACCCTTTTTACACACAGATTGAAATTGGTTGAGTTCAAAATATTTTTAATATGGTAACAGTTAAATTCAGGGTCTTGTGTTTCTATAAAATATTCATACTCGTATATTGAAAGTGATGTATCTTGTAGGTCTCCTGAAATACAGAGGTGCTTGAAAGTTTGCTAGACTGAAAGTTTGCTAACTCCTTTAGACTCTTCTGTATCTGAGCATACATATGAGCTAACCATCATCAAAAGTCTTAAAAATAGATAAAGAGAACCCAGATAAACACACATGGTGATTTTTTTTATTGAGGAAAATGATCCAATATTACATTATGAACTGCGTCATAGTCAGCCAGCATTGATGAAGTCTAATTACCTTCGTACTTATTTTCCATGGTTGCAGTTTCTTTGTGAAACCTCTCACCATGTTTGTCACTGACTGTACCAAGATCAGCAGGGAAGAAGTCGAAGTCTGAATAAAGAAAGGTGATCTTACATGACATACTGCACTTCCTAGTCAACATTTGCTCAATCTCAGCCTGGTAGTTTTTACATTTGGTCTCTCAGTAACGGTTACATAGTTAAGATGCTCATCGTTTTTACATATGGAATAACCCAGTTTTTTTTCCATTAAATTCATACAAATACCATAATTTATCTGGATGAATAGGCATTGTTTTCTGATAATACTGACAGGTCTTGTTGATAGGAATATGTTTAAATTGGTCAGTAATGGTTTCATTGGTCCAGTCAGAAGTAGTCCTAACACACGATTCAGTAGTAGACAATGCTTTCATTGATTAGACATATACAAATAATACATAAGACACAATAAGTATACAATTTATGAATATAGTGCTCTTCTTCTTCTACTTAAATGCCTTCTTTCTTTTTAGACAAGTTTTATTTGCAATAAATCTCCCCATCTTTTAAAAAACACTGAATGAGATACTCACTTATTTATCATCAATGAATGAATACCATCCAGATGACAGCACCAAGATAGTGACATTTGTTACCACATAAGTTTATTGATCACGATTAGGAATTGCTCATGATTAGGAATATGGTGTACTCTCTCTCAGTAACAAGCAACAGCAGTAAAAAAAATAGTCAGGTTATGTCTCACACAAACACATAAATGTAACAGAATGGTGCACATCACATTTCTATATCATACAGCATTTGATGTAACCATCCTGAAGGACACCTGGACCTCACTGACTTAAAAAGGGGGAGCATGCCTGTTGTAAAAGTCACAGTTAAAGAAGGCATAAATGTATATTGTAACTGAAAAAGATGCTATTTTATAGGTCAACATTAGGTACAAATAAATAAGCACATCATCTTTCAGTAGTTATATATTTCTGTGCAAAGTACAACATTAGTGGGAGACATCACTTTCAGGTTAGAATGCTGGGGCTTTATATAAATATATATAAATATTATACTTGGTCATTTATTTATTGAGAAAAATGATCCAATATTACATATTAGTGAGTGGCAAAAGTATGCGAACCTTTGCTTTCAGTATCTGGTGTGACTTCAGTTGCTTAGAAGATACCCCGGGGTCCTTTGTGACATCGCCAACTGTTACACGACTTGCTCTTGGAGTGATCTTGTTGGTTGACCACTCCTGGGGAGGGTAACAATGGTCTTGAATTTCCTCCATTTGTACACACTCTGTGTGATTTGGATTGGTGGAGTCCAAACTCTTTAGTGAAGGTTTTGTAACCTTTTCCAGCCTAATGAGCATCAACAACTCTTTTTCTGAGGTCCTCAGAATTCTCCTTTGTCCGTGATATGATACACTTCCACAAAAGTGTTGTGAAAAGCAGTCTTTGATAGATCCCTGTTCTTTAAATAAAACAGGGTGCCCACTCACAGCTGCTTGCCATCCCATTAATTGAAAACACCTGACTCTAATTTCACCTTCAAATTAATTTGTAATACTAGATATTGGATCATTTTCCTCAATAAATAAATGACCAAGTATAATATTTTTGTTTAACTGGGTTCATTTTATCTACTTTTAGGACTTGTGTGAAAATCTTATGATGTTTTAGATCATATTTACACAGAAATATAGAAAATTCTAAAGGGTTCAAGCACCACTGTACATGGCCGCCCAACTATGGAATAAACTCGAGATTTAGACCCTCTCCAAATGTTTAAGTCTAGGCTGAAAACATACTTATTTACACAGACTTTTGGCTAGACTTATACTGGAATGCATGGCTCGGGTTACAGGGATCTGAGTCTGGGGTCATGTCTGGCCTGCCTGTCTTGTCATGCCTTTGGCTGGAAGTGTCTGGTGGGAGGTCCAGGTGGTCTGGGTTTTGGTCCCTTTGATCTTGACTCATGCATCCTTGCCTTAAACGAAGGGCAGAGCAGGGGGTTCATAGTCAAAGAGATTTTTGGTGATCTGGGATGTTGGGTTGTTTCTTTTTACCTCCCGAGTGTGATCATTCAGGCTTGTTGATTGTTGGGAGGTGCTTTGCTGATGTATCATGTGATCTCTCTTGGCTGTGATACATTCTGGTTCTTCCCATTTCTTCCCATTTCTAGCTATAGTAGTGCTGAAGGAGTCTCTCTACATTTAGTATCAGTGGTTCAAATGTGGTTTGTTGGAGTCTGTGCTCTTAACTACATTTTCTGCTTTCTCTCTAAGCTTGTGTTTCAGTACCAGTTCCAGCCCCACACGCCAAGATGTTCCTTTGCTTCAGCACCACTCCAGCACCACCATGCTCAGACCAGGACAGTAACTCTCACTCCTTCAGTCGATTGAAGATGCTATGCCACCAGGACTTTCCCCATCAAGGACACAAGATCCTATAGTCACTTTTTGTACTGGACTAAATAATGCTGTTCTGCATATTTTTACCTTATTCTGGGCAATATTTCTCTTCAGTATTGGCTTATATGTAACAACTTTTATATTCTTTATATTATTATACTCTTCATAATATTTCATTTTCTCTGAAATGTTAGTTTATCTGTTATTTTATTTAAATTATTATATTTGTAAATATGTTCTCTCCATTAATTGTGGTGTCAGCAGGGCTGAAGAAGCAGAAGTCAAGGCAGAAATTTTGCTCATAATGTAGATTGACAGCCAGAAACACAGGCAAATTACCAGCCCTGACAAGGACTAGTCATCGGTCAGCATGACAGATGCACTAAAGAACACAGGCCAATGTCAGCTCAACCCACTCTCACACATACCCTAGCTTGCCAGATCACGGTAGGTACACAGCAATAAATTACAGCAATACACAAAACACATAATCACACATATACAAACATGTACTATGAGATTTTAAGATAAAAATGACAAACTCACATAAAACAAAACACACAGACACACACAAAGCCCAAAATAAATAGACCATCAGGCTGCCCATTGCATGCTGGGACCAGGAACGCCACTACACTGCCCTCCCCTCAGAGGAAGCCATTCCCAGTGACATGCAGCCACCAGTACCAGCGATTAGATGGCCTTGGGGCTTGGGGCACTGGCCTTTTGCACCGACATGGGTGGTAGAACAAATGGACACCCGTGCCCCAATCTACAGTGTGTGTGTGCTTCTGGTGCTCACTTGCACCACGCTGACATTCCCTGGCTGCCCTGTGCACCACAGCCATCCTGAAACTCAGATCACGAATGTAAGGCAGGTGCTTGTCCCAGTCCTGCTGGTGCTGGCTTGTGACAACGGTTCGGTTGAACCTCTCAACTAGGCCATCATTCTGCGGATGGAGCAGTGTGGTTTTGCAAATCCTGAACCACTTGCACATTTCTACTATGACCTAGGACTCAAAGTTCTGTCCCTGGTTGCTGTGGAGCTTCTCCAGCACAGCAATCTGGCATAAGAAATGTTACAATAGACAGTCAGCCGTGGTGGCTGCACTTTGATCAGGAACTGCGTTCGCCTTGGGCCATTTGGTGGATTAGTCCAAGGGGACAACAACATAGCTTACCATGATCGGTCTGGGTGAACAAACCCAAAAAATCCACGGCTACCCGTTCCATTGGTGAGCCATACTACATGGTAAACATAGGGGCTCTAGCATGCTCCGCCGGTCCCTTATGCACTGTGCATGTGTATTCCACATTGTTGCTGCAGCCAGCCCAGTAGAATTGCTGCCTCAAAACACCAAAGTGCTCCACCCCTGCTGGACCATGCACAGCATGATGCACGTTGTTGTGAAGCTCCCAGGGCACCAGCAACTGCTACACCAAGCCTATGCTCAACTGTTCCTCCCACCGATGGTACACCAGCCCATCCCGTACTAGCAGCAAGTCCTACTGCGAGAGGTAAGCCTTTATAGCAGGACTGTGGGGTGTCACATCCAACCCCTTATGTCCCGGGTCCAATCACTGCTGGAGCTGGACGAGCTCTTTGTCGTGCCCCTGTGCCCTCTCCAGCGCCTCGCTGTCAAGCTGGACACACACATCCATGACCATCGTAGCGTCACACACCTCCTTCCGATCACTACTTGAGCACGCTCACAATTCTGGCAATGAACCTCCATACACGGCTGGTGAGAGAGAGTGTCGGCATTTGCATGCAACTTACCGGCACGATGTTCAATCGTAAACTAGTAGGCCTGCAACACTGCGATCCACCGGGCAACCTGCCCTTATGGCTCATGAAATCGCATTAGGCACGTTAAGGAAGCGTTATGTGTTCAGAGCGTGAATGAGGTGCCCAGAAGGTAGGACTTAATATGTTTAAATCCCACCACAACTGTGAGTAGCTTGTGCCGTATAACGCAATAGTGGCATTCGAACTTGGACAGGTGTCAGTTGTAATATACGATTACACACTCGACACTGTCCTGGACCCGTGACAACACGGTACCAATACCATTGTTGCTGGCACCCGTATTCACCACGAACAGAAACCCCATGATGGACAAAGCCAAAACCGGTGCTGTGGTCAGAGTGACCCAGACATGCTGAAACATCTCATTTGCTTTTTCAGACCACTGGAATGCCACACCAAACACCAGTGAAGGGGAGTGGCAATGTCTGCAAAACCTTTCACAAAGTGTCAATAATATGATGCCAGCCCCAGAAATCTTTGTAACTGTCCGACGTCAACTGGTGTGGGTCACTGGCGAACTGCATCAACCTTAGTCAGGTCTGTGGAAACACCCTCTCTGCTGAAGACATGCCCCAAGAAACTCACCTTAGTCTGCAACAGGTGGCACTTCTTGGGATGGAGCTTCAAACCAGCAGCACGAACAGCCAAAAACACAAGACGCACACTGGACAAAACATTTTCAAATGTAACGGCAAGAACCAACAAGTCATCTAAGTACACACTAGGCTCGCTCAATTTGGGATTGGACGTAGTTATTAGGAGATAATCTAAACTTGTAAAGTTGCTTTGAGACAATGCTCCATTGTAAAAAGCGCTATATAAATAAATCTGACTTGACTTGACTTGACACTGTAATTCAGGAAAAACATGCTCCATGGGTCGCTCAAAGATTGCACGAGCATTGCACAAACCGAGCAGCATAACTGTGAACTGCCATAAACTTTCTCTGATCGAAAACTCAGAACCACTTGGAACCAGCAACACGGTCCAGCGCATCATCGATCCAGAGAAGCAGGTACGCGTCCGGTTTAGTAACCAGGTTAAGCTTACGGTAATCGACACAGAAACGCCAGTTGCCTTATAAACCCAGCAAAGATATCTGTAAACTCCACATGTAAATCCCAAAGTGCTCACCATTGTGAGTCCGTAAGTTCCAAATTGCTTTGTTGCCACAACTTTTGCACTACGTTTATCATATCCACTTTACTCGATTCCGAACAAAATAACTAACTCCGACTTGCTCGACAAAGTATCTGTAACATGAGCTGCTAGGTGCACTATACACTGATGCTGAAGAGGTATCCGCTCCCCATGAACAACGAGAAGCTCACTACCGATATCCACTGAAGCACACAATAAATCCAACAAGTCCAACCCAAAACTGCAGGCACAGAAGAGAAACCCTCTCACCCGTTCGACGCTGTTGTTTCTGAAGCTGTTGATAAACCACCATGGCCACAGGCACTTTGGAAAACTGCCGTCGAAGTGCATCGCAAAGCGCCATCAAATTGGCACGTTGATTTAATGGCACTTTGAGAAGAATTTGCAAAACAGGCTCTTCCAACACCGAGCTGCACCATCACAGTCTTATTGCCCCAGACAAATTGACATGCTACTAGTCCGAACTGCACCACATAACATTTCCAGACACCGTCGAACTCTCGCCGCACAGTGCCATTCTGTCCTCGGCACCATCGCTGGTAAGGTTCTCTGCTGGGACACTTTTCCATCTGCCAAATCTCCAGGGTGTGCTCCATTTCTGTCACCAATACAGTATTGGCAGGACCATAGAAGCAGCATCAAAGACAGGAATTTTTTTAATGATGCAGAATTTTATTAATAGCCAGAATCACAGACAAATTACCATCCCTGCCAAGGACTATTTATTGGACAGGTGACAGGTAGGCCTGAGACAACACCGACCTGTAACGCCGGCTGTGAATTCAGAGGCACATGCCAGGAGGGGATCTGACTCAAAGGCTTTTATTAACGTAGCAAACATGGAGTGGAAACACACGGATAGGTGCACGGACTGATGAGGTGATAACGAGTGAGCGAGGAAGGATGAAGCGAGAACAGGTAGGTGAGCGATAAGGGAAGGCTTGACTAGGTATAGAGACGCGAGAGAGAAGAATGATAGAATGAAGACTAGGTATGATTCGACTTGGAACGGAATAAGATAGATTGGGAGGCATGGAGAGCGATAGTGAGAGTGCTGAAGAGACGCGGTAGGAACCACGAGACTCAGCGATGAGGGTGTGGAGGTGACTGGTATTTATAGTGAGGAGTGGAAAGTGCTGGAATTGAGAGGCAGGTGCTTGCGGTGAACGGAGGAGAGAGAAGCGGAGAGAAAGTGCCGGAGGGTGGTGAAAGGTGCGCGAAAGTGAGCATGGTGCCCAGGTGAGCGTGCGGCGTGACAGAGCCCCCCCACGGAGTCCGGGACGGAGCTAGGACTCCAATGGTGGCCCCATGGGGGTCCTGGTCGGTCCGGTGGTTTCCTCTCTTGCGGATTACGGATGGAACCGGGTTCTTGACGACTCAGAGCGGTGCACCCGATGCGGACAGATGGAGGGAGGCCGAGACGAGGGCAACGAACAGGACCGGAAAGAGCCATGGTCTAGACTCGAAGGGACATGGTCAATGGCAGGACAGGTGCAGGAGCGGAGGGCCCCGGTGCTGACATGGGTGGCATGGGAGCAGCCACTCGGGGAGAGGACTACGGTGCGGGGACCAGAGCGGCAGACCGAGATGCAGGCACTGGGACTGAGGATTTCGGACCAGGGATGACGACAGATGATCTCTGGAAGGCCACGGGGACTGACGACTTCCGGTAGGCCTCGGGGACTGATGACTTCTGGAAGGCCTCGGGGACTGATGACTTCTGGTAGGCCCCGGGCACTGACGACCTAGGAGCAGGCACTGGGACTGGAGACCTGTGGAAGGCCACGGGGACTGACAACCTTGGAGCAGGCACGGGGACTGATGACCTCTGGTAGGCCTCGGGGATTGAGGACCTAGGAGCAGGCACTGGGACTGACGATCTCGGTGTAGGAACCGAGAGTGATGACCTTGGAGCTGGTACTGGGACTGGAGACCACAAGGTAGCCCCGGGAGCAGATGATCTCTGAAGGATCTCGGGGCCAGACGACTTCTGTGTAGGCCCTGGGACTGAGGATCTGGGCGCAGGTACGTGGACTGGCAACCATGAGGAAGGCACGGGAGCTGATGATCTTGGTGCAGGAACTGGGGCAAACGAACGTGATGTTGGCACTGGACCTGGTGACCGTGGTGCAGGTACTGGTACTGGTGACCTCGGTGTAGAAACTGAGATTGACGATCTCAGCGTAGGCACTGGGGCAGACGACCTTGGTGTAGGCACTGGGGCGGACGACCTGGGTGTGGGAACCGGAGCTGACGGCTTCTGGAAGGCCTCAGACTCGGATGGTCCTAAGCAGGTCCCGGACGACTCGTGAGTGGTCTCAGAGTTGACTGACTCGGGAACGAACACAGACTTAAGTGGAGTCTGATGGGATTTGGACATACTAGGGGCAGAGTCAGAGTTAAGGACACTCAGGACAGTTTCGGACGAACATAGAAGGAGTTTGGACATAGATGTAGACAGGCCAGACTCAGACAGACTTGGAAGAGACACACTCTTGACAGACTCAGATGGACATAGAGTGGCTCCATGAACAGAGGGGACAGACATAGAGTTAGAGAGACCTTGACTGAACTCGGACTTAGACAGACATTGGACGGACTCGGATGGACATAGAACTCAGACATAGAGGAGGGTTGATCAGACACAGACCGCTTGGGAACAGATCCAGAAGTAGACATGTTCTTTACAGACTCAGATGGACAGGGAGTGGAGTTGGGTAGAGAGAGGACAGATTCAGACTTAGACAGAGGAAGAGCGGGCTTGGGAGGATCAGAGATATAGACGGACTGAGGCAGACTGAGAAGGGGCTCGGACCTAGACGCAGCTTGGACAGACTCGGAAGGACACAGAAGGGGGTCGAGTTTAGACGGTGTTTGAACAGACTCCGATAGACGCGGAACCTGACTGAAGACGGAATCGGCTTTAGGTGACCTCTGGAAGGTCATAGATGAATTCTGGGTTATCTCTAACTGGGGCAGAGTGAGAGCTGACTCGGACTGATGGAAGCCCAATTCAAGCGTATGTGGAGCCTGAATAGATTCGGGTTGAGTAGGGAGGTCCCTGGACATAAATGGACTCGATACTGACCTAGCAGTATTGACGACAGGCTCGGATTCAGAGTACCTTGGAGAGGTCTCAGAGATAGAGGACCTTTGGTAGGTCTCGAGGATTGAGGACCTTTGGGAGGTCTCTGACGAAGGCGAACTTAGAATGGGAACGGCTTTAGACGGCTTTAGATTTCGGGTTTTGATAACCCTGGAGAGACCTCAGGGAACGAGGACCTTTGGGAGGTCTCTAAGAGAGGCGAACATGAGACGCTCTCGGATAAAGGCGATCCGCGAGAGGTCTCAAGCGGACTGATTCAGAGCAGACTCTAATTTAGACGACCTTTGAAAGGTCTCAGAAATGGCCGACTTTTTATTGGACGGCCATGGTGATGGTACAGGTGCCAGGCCTACGTGTTCTGTTTCTGAGCCATAAAGCTCAAACACGCAGTGGCCTGGAATCGGTACCGGGCGAACGTGCTTCAGCACATGACTGACCGGACGCGGCGTGCAAAAATGCCAGGCTATCGGAACTAGACAGTTCCAACATCATGCTAGGGGGCGTGACCGGCTCAACGACCGAGTTAAGCTGCCAGACTGCAGGAGTACCAGGCCTCGGAGACCTCTGAGAGATCTCGGACGATATCGGGCCCTGTAGTGACCCTGGGACGGGCGTACCCAGAACGGAGGCTGGGACGGGCGACCTTTTGACTGGGACAGGCATCCCTAGAGCAGACTCTGGGATGGGTGAACCTGGAGCTGAGACAGGTGTCCCAAGAGCTGACTCTTGGACAGGCGACTCTTCGACTGGGACGGGCATCCCTAGAGCGGACTCTGGGATGGGTGACCCCGAAACGGACTCTTGGACAGGCGGATCCTAGACTGGACCGGGTGTCCTTCGAATAGAGACTGTTAAAGCGCACTTACTACTGCGCTTGGCCACAATAATAGCTGGAATCTTCTAACAGCCAGCAAGCGGAGGATCCAGCAAGTGGCAAACTAACTGAGATACCTGAGCACTGGGGAGTTGCGCACTTGGAGTGGAGACGCCGAACAGTGGAACATCGGGGGTGCATGGATCACAACTTGAAGAAGGACCAAACACTGCCCCGAGTGCTTCCAAGAGATGGTCACAGGTCCAGGTTTGAATCTGCGGCCATCTCTGGGTAAACCACTGGAGTGCGCTGCCCGAAAGGCACAAACCCAACAGCATTAATCGAGCGTATTCAGAGCTGGCTGGATTAAGCTCGAGGTAACGTATGCTCTGCGCTCGAAATTGATTGTATAACGCTGGGTTCCCATCAAATTTCTCTGGTATCACGATCTCCACAGGTGGTGGAGAGCCAGAGGTGGGCGAAGTCAACAGCGTGGAGGTCGCGTTTGCAGGGGACCGATCTGGATTAAACACATGCTGCGAGATCACATCCAGAGTGGGAACCAGTGAACGTTGCTCCTCCGTGATCTGAGCGACTACTCGTGTTACCTCAGAAAGCCGAGAACGGAGCTCGGCGATCGGATCACTGTTCATTGCAATCGGCAAGAGTACAGATCCAAAACTCCCGCTGCCTCTTTGCTGGGCTGAGTCTACTGTAACGCCGGCTGTGAAGTCAGAGGCACACGCCAGGAGGGGATCTGACTCAATGGCTTTTATTAACGTAACGAAAGGGAAGAACATTACAAAGAACATTTACAAAGAAACGTACGATCGCGAACACGGAGTGGAAACACACGGATAGGTGCACGGACTGATGAGGTGATAACAAGTGAGCGAGGAACGACGAAGCAAGAACACGTAGGTGAGCGATAAGTGAAGGCTTGAATAGGTATAGAGACGCGAGAGAGAAGTCAAGTCAAGTCAAGTCAGATTTATTTATATAGCACTTTTTACAATGGAGCATTGTCTCAAAGCAACTTTACAAGTTTAGATTATCTCCTAATAACTACGTCCAATCTCAAATTGAGCAAGCCTAGGGCAACAGTGGCAAGGAAAAACTCCCTAGTTCTAGGAAGAAACCTTGGGAGGACCAAGACTCAAAAAGGGACCCAACCTCCTTGGGCGGCGTAGATGATAAATCTAAG
>JAJAGP010005127.1:0-37345 GCA_025084515.1 Ancistrus triradiatus
GTCGTTGTCTTGCTGCATGACCCACCTTCTCTTGACATTCAGTTCATGGACAGATGTCCTGACATTTTCCTTTAAAATTCTCTGATATAATTCAGAATTCATTGTTCCATCAATGATGGCAAGCCGTCCTGGCCCACATGCAGCAAATACAGGCACAAACCATGATACTACCACCACCATGTTTCACAGCTGGGATAAGGTTCTTATGCTGGAATGCAGTGTTTTCCTTTCTCCAAACATAATGCTTTTTATATTTTGGTCTCACCCGTCCACAAAACATTCTTCCCATAGCCTTCTGGCTTGTCCACGTGATCTTTAGCAAACTGCAGACGAGCAGCAATTTTCTTTTTGGAGAGCAGTGGCTTTCTGCTTGCAACCCTGCCATGCACACCATTGTTGTTCAGTGTTCTTCTAATGGTGGACTCATGAACATTAACATTAGCCAATGTGAGAGAGGCCTTCAGTTTCTTAGAAGTTCCCCTGGGGTCCTTTGTGGCCTCTCCAACTATTACATGCCTTGCTCTTAGAGTGATCTTTGTTGGTCGACCACTCCTGGGTAGGGTAACAATGGTCTTGAATTTGTCTGACTGTCGATTGTTGGAGTCGACTCACTGTTCGGCTTGGGCAAGTTCGCAAGCTCGGAGCGATCGCGCATTCGTCAGCGCTTGTTTGGTGCTGTGTACGCAATTGGTTACACCTGTTGGCCGGGCTATTTAAGTGCACCTATGAGCCCAGGCAGGTGTCGTATCCTCACCCTATACAGCCCTCACGTGGCTTTCACGTGCTCGTGGTCGTTTGTTGGCACTTCGCTTGTTAGGGAGACTGGTAGACTTACCGCGTTTAGGTGGTAGGGTGTGTAGAGTCCAGAAGGCTCAAGGTACGATAGGGCTTAGCAGCTAGGCTAGGGTCAGTCAGCTCCTTGGCTATCGGCTTCCTCACGCGTCCTCTACTCCAGCGTTCATTTCACGCAAACCCATTTGGGCTTAGTAGCCCCCTCCTTACTGCGATCGGGGCATTAACGCCTTCCTGTTCCGATTGTGCCCTCGAGAGACGCTGAGCTGCGTTCAGTCTTGTCCCCCATTTCATGCTCCGTTCAGGCACAGTCTTGCTCTGCAAGCCCAGGGTTCAATCCCCAGCCTCACTCCTTTCATTTTCGTTTATACTGTTCCTTTTTATCCCTTCCATCTGGAGCTAACTGAAATATGGTCCTAAACAGAGTTTTTACTTTTGTTTTCATGGTTCGCCAGGTTTTTATTATGGCAAACCATAACACTAACATTGGCAAATCCTGACCGATATGGTCGGCCTACCTGTTTAAATGCCAAAGTTACATTGCAGTACACATAGGGGTGTGCAATGTGTATCGTCTACGATAATATCTCAACTGCAGTTTTATCAATGTGAGAGCTGACATTACATGACACTCAGTTTGCAAAAAACAATCAAAGACACTCCTTGAGAGTTCACAAATTCACCGTGTCATATAGCCAGGTAGGATAGACTACCTGGTGCTACTGGCACAAAATAAGCTAGCGTTCTACCTAAAAGCGCTAGACTGAAGTTAAATTTAGTGCAGCAGAAGACAAAATACAAACACCACCAGCCTCAAAGTCTATGTCATTAGATTTAATTGCTAGATTCGTCTCATCCTCACTCACATGGAGGTGGTTTGGCTTTGAAAAGACAGATGCTGCTCAAAAGAAAGCAATCTGCAAACTGTGTCAGAAAGCGGGTGTCGTTAAAGACAGCTCGACATCTAACTTATTTCACCATCTGCCAACTAACCACTGTGCAGAAAACAAAGATCATGACAAACTTTGAAAATCAGCTGTCCATAACAGGCATAAACCAGCACAAAAACTGGTAGTTCACTTAGTGGAGTCATTCTGCAAAAAAGTGCCTTACAACAAGAAAAGCAACAGGCAGCAAGACATAACAAATGCTGTCACCAATTACATCACAAAAGACACAGTGCCAATTCAGGTGGTTTAGAGAGATTGGTTCAAAGAACTTTTAAATAGGTTAGACCCAAGATATACCCTGCCAAAGTATCCTCTAATTATCGTAAAATCGCAGAAAATACTGAAAATCTGATGAGAATAATAAAAATATAAAATAATAGGACAGCCAGGACATCATTAAATATGCATGTTGACTCTGTCTATACCTATGCTAGGGCAGCACTGAAATGTGGAAGTTTAAGAAGAAAGCACTTGCCCATACTCTTGGGAATATTCGAACACCATGGAATGCAGTGTGTGTTTTTTTAAGCATTGACTGGCTGTGAATATCAATTGGTTCCACATTCTATAGGATCACAGGTACTCTACCAGAATATCATATGAAGGACTTTTGACTAAAACATCCTGTTTTGCTCTGGAAACTTTGTGTAACAGCCTACAGTTTAATGTATTATGCTACAATTAAAGTCTGTATATACAGTACATATACAAGGTACCTCGGCTCTCGTCTTTACATTGTTCCAGAAGGCTTGTTGAGAACCAAAAATACCAAATACTGAGCAAATTTGTCCCGTAAAGAATAATTTAAATTGAATGAATCCATTCCAGACCCCCAGAAAATCCACACTGTATAAGGCATTATATGCATTAATGGAGTTGTATTGTACAGGTGCTCCCAGATTTATGATGGGGATATGTTCAACAAATCCATCATAAGTTAAATGTATCATGAACTGAGGAGTTAACGAGTGTTTTGTAAAGCGGGCTATAGATATATATAGCAGCGCCTATGCTAAGAAATGATAAGAAAGTTAAAGTTTAACACACATTAACCTACAGTTGGCCAAAATCATTAACACAAAGCTTATTTTATAATAAAGTGTTGAAAAATCTCATGTAATTTAGTGAGTAATGGATTGAAAGTGAAAAGTAAAAGCAAAACACTTACTTTATTGGTGAATTAGGAACGCTAGCATAGCTGCTAAGCTAACTGCAGCCTGTGTTCTGGGCCATTTCTGTGTTCCTGATTTTCGACTGGCTAACATTTTTAGGAAATGGAGACTTACTTGCACTAAGAATACAGTACTGTAGATCTGTGTACTGAATCACTGTGTACTGAATCATTAATCAGGAATCAACTTTTGACTGAAACGAGTCACGTGGCTCGACTCATACAAGTTTAAGCAAGTGCACAGCGTAACAAACAAACGACGATAAACGCGTCAAATTTTTCTAGTCAAAATCGCCAAGAACCGAATTTGATGAGGTGGTCGAGAACCGAGGTATCACTGTTCACAGATTTTTCCAAGGAGGAAAAATCTTTTAAAAAATGAATATATAAATAAAAATAAACACAGAATGATACTCAAATTCTTTTTTGTTGACTTTCTGTTTTTAAAACCAGCCAACACAATTGTCTCACTCCTGGTGCGTTGATGTACAAAAAGTGCAGAAAGTGCACAAAACTGTGTGGTCACAAAATGCAAAACAATAAACCAGTGCTGTGATTAAGAAAATCCCTTTGCCTACTTGGTGGAACAAACTTCCATTAGATGTTCGAATGGCTGAACTTACACATTTAAATTGTTTTCAGAAACTCCACTTTCACTGTTTCTATCCTTTGTTTGTTGTTTTTACCCAAGTCAACTCCGAACAGGGTTTTAGTTAGATGCTCTTTTGGGGCTGTAGGCTATTTGTGTTGCATGAGGTAATGTCTACTAAGAATACAAAGTACTTCTGTAAGTCTCTCTGGATAAGGGCACCTTAAGTTTTGGCACCCAACTAACCTTTCTTCTCACCTTATTCGTAAGGGTAACACTTAAGTCAAGTTCACACTGCAGATAAAGGAATTTTTGTGAGCTTTTGTGAGCATTAGCCTTTTCATCCTGTTCCGCTTCCAAAAAAGTGGTGCCTTGGCTGCTACCCTTCCAAAAAGTCCATTCCTGACCTAGCTTCTTCAGAGTGTAGAAGGGTCAGCTTGGCATATACTTGCCACTGTAGCCTATAGAAGATGTTTTTTCCTTTTAAAAAAATACTGCATACAATTTCCTGCATTTCCTTCTCTAAGAAAGAAACTGAGAAATAATTATATATGACCATTATACCATTGCAAAAACAGTGGTATATCTAGTTTAATGGTGGCCTACTGTAATACTGTATCTAACACTGTGTATACATACAAATACACTGGATGCAATGGAGATACATTCCGAAAAATCCATTGTAAGTTGAATTTATTGTACATCAAGGACTTTAATATATACTGTATATATCATAGCATTGCCTACCTTAAACATGCTTAAAACACAGCGCTCATCAGTCATCAATATTTGCATCAGCCAAGGTTCACGACTTACGATAATATTAAACATGGCTGATTCTATCAGAACGTCAAGACCAGAAAAAGATTGACTTAAGACAGCTACCTTACACTAAATGAGTAATGCAACTTTGACGCAACTCTAGCAAGACTCGCAATTTTATTCTAACTTTATTCAGAAATTTGTCTGTGACTGAAATTGCCTGAAACTCGTTTGGTGTAAGGCTGGCATAAGTGTGACTGTTCTCGAAGGAATAATTTCAAGTTAAATTGATAGGCTGCAAAGGGCAAAGTCTGGATCTGTCCAAAAAACACTTGCTTTTATACCCTTAACCAGTCAGCTTTTGAACTCAGCAACTCTCTGATTACATGCCCTGAACCTTAACTACTGAGACACTTCCATGCCATTATCCACAAACGTGTTCCAATTCTTTTTTGAAGTCAGCAATGTGAAAAACACGAGCACTGTGACAGCCTGTACAGTGTAATCATCCTAACATTATCCTAGTGTTTGTCTGAAGACATGTCTGTGTGTGTTTGAACTGAGAGCTAATTATCGTCTAATGTGTGCATCCTATGATGTGCTTTGTTTATATTATTGCATAATTTATTCTCAGGAACCAAGGTAATTGGACTGACCTATTTGCTGAAGACTTGAATCAGAAAGTGAATCTGAATGACTGCAGTCTGATGTGCACGATATTGCTCGCATTATCTCTGCCTCATTGACCGCTACGGCGTCCATCCAGCCACAAAACCGGCATCGCATCGGAGTCGTGCAAACCGGGAAGTAGGAGACACTTCAGTGTCATCTTCTTTATCCACCTGCCTGCACACTGTGTCATCAGAGCAACCAAGCGCTGAGAGGAAACAGTATCGTCAGAAGCTGATACGGCAAGGGCAAGACCTAAGGTAATGATGTATTTAGCACTAAGTGAGTGAGCTAGTATGAGTTGTGTGTACGTGGATGTGGTGAGAGTGTCGGACTGAAATGTGTGGGTGAAGATAACAGCAGGGCCAGTGATAAGAAAGCTGAAAACGCCCCCTGTACTTCCAGTGATCTTTCTTATAAGTTTTTTTTTTTTTAAAGCTCTGGATTCAACAATTCTTTAAACACTCTTTCAGAGAAACCTCATCCAAGGACCACAACACCATCGGTTTATATGCTGCTACACTGGATCCTCCATTCATTAAATACAATAAGGATGCTGTCAATGAAGCCCTCATCTCTGCTCCACCTGTGCTCAAGTATCTTGGAGGTAAACCAGGTACTACCGGTAAGTGCAATGAATCAGTCAGAATGAAGGTCTTTCTCACATATGTACTAGGCTCACTATTTATTAGGTACATCAACCACATAGGTGCACTTTAGTTCACGAGTGGGCACGTGTAACCCAGTGGCCTGTGGTCAGGCCCTTCTAAGCCTTCAGAGAAGACGTAACAGACGTAACTCTGCATTTTCTTGGTTGCTATAGGATGCATATATTGACTGAGAGTGGTACTAACTAATCAAAAAGCTGCTCATTATAAGGACTTCTGTCTATGTGGTTAATGCTGCATCCAATGATATTTGGAAGGGTTTGGTAATGTCCATTAATGAACGAAGAAGAAATCCGACCAATCAGATTTATGGTTTTCACTACAAGGGCTGGTCCATACCAGTCTAACACGTTCTTGGCATATTGAAGAAGACGCTACATATTCATCATTCATAAATAAACATTACTGTCTACGCGCATGCTAAGTTGGCTAGGTAACGTCAAATATTGACTTGCAAGGAAATTTGCAATAATTCAGTTGAAAAGGGCAAAAGAGAAAGAACTGGAAGTGGAACCTAAACGTAAACTGAAAAGCAAAACAGGATAAATATCCGAGGAAACAAAAGGGTAAGCGATAGGAACGTTCAGAAGAACCGTGGCAACAACACGGCAAATGGAGAGCAAACGTTGAGAATCCAGGGAAACCACGAGGAATAGTGAGCGCTCGGTACGCTCGGCAGAACTGTGACAATACTTTGCAAAGTGGACGTCTAAGTACCGGCTATAAATAGAGCAGTGAACAGGTGAGTTCAATAAGCAATCTGGAGACTGCGTTCCGCAGAGGAGCCCAGGATTGGTTGCGCGTCGTCTGGGGCGTGACTTCTTTGCTTCGGTGTGTGTCTTTTCTTGTGTCTTTTTTTCGTGCGACGCGTTGCATTCAGGGGTCTCGAATAGTGGTCGGGGAAGTGGAGCGAGGGGTCTGCTTGTGATGATACCATAGGGGAGCGCATCTAGACGGAGTCGCTCCAGGTAGTCATGCTATTCGTCTATTGAGGGTCCTTAGGTCTAAGCACTTAATGGAAAGGAGCAGGAGGGAAGTGATCTTCATTAGATGAAGGAGACAAAAGAAAGGGCGGCGCAAAAAAGCAGAACAGAAAGGTGAGTGTACTTGAGAAGAAATTCGGGCGAGGTGGAACAGTAATGTAAGTAAAAAAGGGGACAGCAACAAACAAGCAGGAAAGGGGTCTCTTATCTGAGCCGAGGGTCGGTTGAGAAGATTACTTGCGACTGGGTAACGAGATATTGCGCGATGTCTGAGAGTTTCTATGTTCCTTTCGTTCGTGTGGGTGGAATATCTTAGAGGGACTTCGAGTCACTGGAAGGTTGTGGGAGTTGTAAGTGCCGACCGCTCACCGTGAATGAAGTGGAAACCGTGGGTTGGTTGCGGGGTGTGACATCAGTAAAGGTCAGCCAACAAAGTAGACCATTTTTCCGTAAAAAAGGCCTAGTGCAACACAGGCTGCAGATATGCAGGAATCTTTTTGGTTAACTGGGTGATGAATTGCAGTGACATTCAAGTGTTTTTAAAACCCTAGAGCCAACTCTTATACCCTTGTAAGCCGCCAGTGCCGCTGCTAAAATGGTCCACTATCTGAATACACTTGCTCAGTGGAAGCCCCGACAGACAAGACTGAGGAAGACCTGACAAACTTTGAAATCAACACCACGTGACCCATGTTCAAGGCCCGGCAGCACCTTCCGGAAGGTTGGGCGTCACATACTGCACAATTGGTGGTGTCTCTAACAGGGGGAAGGGCCGTCAAGGGTCCATCCCCCAGTTTTTTTAAAAAAAACTGCAACCAGCAACCCCCCCCTTGTTTCCCACACCTTCCCTCCTTTTCCCCTCCGTGAAGAGGCTCTGGACCCCCATGACACTGACCGAGTATGATCAAGAGCAAATTTGGAAACCAACAAACAACACAGACTATACCCCTGAGGAACAGGCAATGAGTGAAGCCACATGGCAATGTGGCATACACATACACTGTCTTAAGTCTCTGACACTGACCTTATTGCTCTGCTAGCATATAACACAAACCCTTCGCATCCATTAAGCAGCATACTACTTAAATGCCTCCCCTTGCTGACCCTGCGTCATATTGCCCAAAGTAGGTTAGCACGAAGCCCAAAGTCCGAAACAGTCCATAAATGTGACAAGATAACTGAGATTCCTTATTCTCCCCTGGAAATCTCCACCATCACAAGGCTTCCCTTTATTGTACAGTACTCTATAGTAATCCCATCATCGCTCTTTATTAGACTAGGTGTAGGAACCACAATCAGCAAACCGATATCTACATTCTTCTTTGCTACGATCACATTACAATAGATTTTTTTTTCAGAAAAATCTGATTGATTTTGCCTTAATGTGACTTGTCTCTGATTTCGTCCAGGGCAATGTGGACTTCTGTCAGGTAGCGCACATTTTTCAAGCATGCTAGTCCCTGGACATTCTAACACTCTTCTCAGATAATAGCCAAGTCATCAAACACATTCAATATATTACAGATTGACATTGTTGTTACAAAGTAGCTGCAGGCCATCAAGTCTCATTTTCTTCATCTGGACTTGCAGAGTCAATAGGTATTAGCCTGTGCATTGAGAATATTCAATGCAAGAAAGATTTACTGCCAGCACAAAGCACCAGTCATTATCCTTGTACGGTAACAACCACAGTATAATTGTGTAGCCCATGTAAAACGATTCAGGTACTATTTATTATTTGCATGTCAAGAAACTACAATGCTGCCATTCTGAAGAGTATAAGCAACGTTAGACAGTGGCATTACCATTAAGCTGTAAGAGTGTCACCATATATACACTGCATTGCCAAAAGTATTCACTCACCCATCCAAATCATTGAACTCAGGTGTTCCAATCATTTCCATGGCCACAGGAATATAAAATCAAGCCCCTAAGCATGCTGACTGCTTCTACAAACATTTCTCAAAGAATGGGTCACTCTCAGGAGCTCAGTGAATTCCAGCGTGGTACTGTGATAGGATGCCAACTGTGCAAGTCCAGTCGTGAAATTTCTTTGCTAGTAAATATTCCACAGTCAACTGTCAGTGGTATTATAACAAAGTGGAAGCAATTGGGAATGACAGCCATGAAGTCGTAGGCCACATAAAATGTCAGAGCAGGGTCAGCGGATGCTGAAGCACATATTTTGCAGAGGTTGCCAGCTTTCTGAAGAGTCAATCGCTACAGACCTCCAAACTTCATGTGGTCTTTAGATTAGCTCAAGAACAGGAGCTCCATGGAATGGGTTTCCATGGCCGAGCAGCTGCATCCAAGCCTTACATCACCAAGCGCAATGCGAAGTGTCGGATGCAGTGGTGTAAAGCAGTTCTTGGCATATTGGCATCTCTAGAGCAGTGGAGACGTGTTCTCTGGAGTGATGAATCACACTTCTGCATCTGGCAATCTGATGGATGAGTCTAGGTTTGGTGGTTGCTAGGCGAATGGTACTTGACTGACTGCATTGTGCCAAGTGTAAAGTTTGGGGGGGGGGATTGTTGTGGGGTTGTTTTTCAGGAGTTGGGCTCGTCCCCTTAGTTCCAGTGAAAGAAACACTTAATGCTTCAGCATACCAAGAGATTATGGACAATTTCATGCTCCCAACTTTGTGGGAACAGTTTGGGGATGGCCCCTTCCTGTTATGACATGACTGCAAACCAGTGCACAAAGCAAGGTCCATAAAGACATGGATGAGCGAGTATGGAAGAACTTCACTGGCCTGCACAGAGTTCTGAAATCAACCCGACAGAACACCTTTGGGATAAATTAGATCGGAGACTGTGAGTCAGGCCTTCTTGTTCAATATCAGTGTCTGACCTCACAAATGAGCTTCTGGAAGAATGGTCAAAAATTCAAATAAACACACACCTTGTGGAAAGCCTTCCCAGAAAAGTTGAAGCTGTTACAGCTGCAAAGGTGAGCCGACATCATATTAAAACCTATGGAGTCAGAATGTCACTCAAGTTCATGTGTGTGAACGCAGACGAGTGAATACTTTCGGCAATATAGTGTAGAAGAGCAGTAATAGTATACTGCTGGTGATATGCTTTTAAATGCAGTGAATTGAGTTCCATTCACTCCCACACGCCAGTGACAAATATGCTAAGATGAAAATGCTGACTCTGTGTGTGTGCGAGACAGAAAACTCAGGAAAGTGTGAAAGCAAGTCACAGACAAAGTGTGCAAAGTTCTAGAGGAAGATGGGAAGTATCCATCCAGCACTTTCTGGCAATTTTTGAAAACAGTACATACACAAACAAAAATAAAGCCTTTAGTCACCATCACAGGATGCCACATTTGCAGGAAAGCGGAGCAACAGCCAAGTTTACGAAGTGGAAATACTGCTAAAAGCACTCACGGCCTTGTGAAAAGTCACCCATCAGTTGTAATACTCACTGAGGTATGCGCCATTTACTGTCTGCAATACGTTCTGTGAAAAACATCTTGATGCATGCTCAATAACCCAGGCAAGAAAATCCCAGAAGTTGAATCTGTTCATCTGGACATAGTTTTTGAAAAACGTTTCGTCACTCATCTAAGTGACTTCTTCAGTCTCAGCCAGTTGGAAAACTTCCCCAGTCTTATATACAGCACCTTAGCATAACGACTGGTACCAGCACCGGTGATCAGTTTAATATGCAGATTGACAGAGCCATTAACAAAAATGGCCACGTGTGCCATTCACACAGGATTGGGGAAGGGCTGCGATGGCTCCGTTGTAAGATGGCTCCTCGGTTCAGGGATGGACGTTCCCTTTTTACAAAAATGGCTTCTTTTACTCCACGTTCAAACCATCGTTGTTCCCTATCAAGGATCTGCACGTCTTCATCCTTGAAAGAGTGTCCACTGGCCTGTAGGTGGGTGTAAACCGCAGAGTCCTGACCTGATGAGGTAGCTCTTCTATGTTGTGCCATCCGTTTCGCCAGTGGCTGTTTGGTTTCCCCGATGTACAATTCCTGGCAATCCTCCTGGCACTTAACAGCTCACACTACATTACTCTGTTTGTGCTGGGGGACCCAATCCTTGGGGTGGACCAGTTTCTGGCGTAGCGTGTTTTGCGGTTTGAAAGCCACTGAGACGCGGTGTTTGGTAAATATGCGTCTCAATTGTTCCGATGTTCCTGCCACATATGGAATCACCACTGGTTTACGCTTAAACTGCGGTTGTTGTTCTCCTCTCGTCGATCTGCTGGAGCACTGTTTGGGCGTCTTACCAGCTTTGATGGGTTCAGAATGAAGGAATTTGACTCTTCTGTTCTGTTGGCCTCAAGCCCAGGCAACATCTTTGTGGTGAATTGGTATGATGACTACACACAGGCCTTCCAAATGAGAGATAGCTCCTTGTTATAGCCCCAGGTTACAGATGTCATCTGTCTTTTGCTAGACCTTTAAAGCCGGAAGCATCAGTGCGACCTGGTATTATAGAGCCAAGTCTCTGATAAAATGGTAATGCTCCATTTTCATCTCACTGGTGACTTACAGAGCTACACCAACATTGTGGTGATTATTCTGTTCGGAGTCAAAACATCTGAAAATGAGCACCACGGGAGAGGCAAGGTTGTTTGTCATTTCGCTGTCTCTACAGTAAGGAAAGGGGATAGATCCCGCAGCATGTCCTCTTTGCAATCCAATTAAACCCAACACTGCAACTCTTCACCGTGTAGATGGTTTTCAGAGGGTTACGGCAGAGACAGTGGGGCTTCTTTATCTAAGAACTAGTGACAGCTTAACCTTTATCCGCTCCGAATTCCTTCCTTACTGCTGTTCACGCTTTAATTTCTTTCCCTCTGCCTTTTTTTAACGGTCTCTGATGGATGTTGATTTTGTCGTTGTAATTTCAGCAGAGCCTCACATATTATGAGCTGAGAGGAGGCCATTATTTACACTGGCAGAGCGCCACAGCGAGCGAGAAGCAGAGCTGAGGATTATGGCTGAGTCCTTCATGGCCTGCACAGCGCGTTAGTGTGTGTATGCTAGTAACGACCTCACATATCCCCACAGTGTCATCACCTGTCTCAGCTGTCCTCACTTTTTGTTCAGAGCAAAATGCTTTCTGCTTCCTAGTTCCAAGGCTGTGCTATAGAGGTTCACAATCAGGACAGTTCACTGACCGTTTGCAAACCCGGTCATGCCTTTTCGTATCCCACACGACCACCCTGACTGAACATAGAGCTATGATACTCAAGGCACTTGTTCATTAATGCACATTTCATTGAGAGCTCTTACAAGATCTGAGACTGTGAGAACTTCAGCTTAGTTGTCATTATAAAGTAAGAATTTGAAAGGTCCAGAGTCCTAGCATTAACCACTGAGCCACCACTGTCAAAGGAAACTCATATTAGAACACACAACATATGTCTTGGACTCCTTTCCCTAGTACCTCCTTCTCCCACACACACAATGTTGGGCAAGCCCTCATGCTGTAACGCTCTGATTTGCCAGATTATTAAGACCCTTTGCATTCATCACCACAGATGTACATAGCTTGCCTGACTGAATCGCTCTTGGTTCTATCTGTATAACTGAGCATTCTATCCACCATACCAGGACACAGAGATGTAGCCCGGTTGGTCTGTCTCTTTAGCCTGTTCTGCTTTGTCTCTGTATTTTTTGCCCTGCTTTTGTTTGTTTACTTGGTTTTGTACTAAAACTTTTATCAACGGCTTCCTGCTGCCCATCTACAGATACCACACAGGCAGTGATCAGGGTGAAGTATCCCCTTAACCGTGGGCAGGCAATATTGTGCAAAAATCTTAGGCCACCGTTAGATTTGTTGTTTTAGAAAAGGTGTAATGACCATATATAACACATTGTCAACTGGACCCAAGGAGTTCAAACTTTAGTCACTCCATAATACTCTTTTAAACTGATCTTCATTCAAACCTTGGAGAACTTTAGCATATCTTAGCCTTTTCACCCTGTTTCCCTGGGGAACAGTGGTTTCTTGGCTGCCACCCTTCCAAAAAACATACCTGATCAAGCTGCTTCAGACTGTAGAAGGGTGAACTTCCCGGTGAAGCTGACAGGTACTGCTACTGCTCAAGTGTAAGGGGAGATCACACTGTACAGCGATCCCTGCTGGGAATGGGGCTACCTAGTCACATCATGCTAACCCTTGGCCACGTCAGACCTGGACCAGCAATGGAAGAAAGCTGTTTGGTCTGAGTCCAGTTTGATCATGATGGCATCAGGATGCACTGTGGGACAAGGACTAGGTGGTGGAAGGAGTGCAATGCTCTGTTTACTGTTCTGCAGAGAAACCTTGGGTCTGGGCGTTCACCTCATTTGACATGGAACACCTGCCTAAACATCGCTACGGAAAAGGTGGTGTTAGTGTTTTGGCTGATCGGTCGATGTCTGTGTATAGATGCATTGAAACTTGAGGATGGCACTTAGAAAGATACACAGAGAGGGAGAGAGAGCCAACAGGCTTAGCTACTTAATGCTTAATAAATTATTTTTCACACAATTACATTAGATTATAGCAGAATAAAGTGCATGTGTGTAATAAAACGGAGACATACACTCTAAAGCGCATCGTTAAAATGTAATTTCCTACACCCACTCGACTGGCAATGATGAGACATGTATCCAATTGGAAATTTTAAAGAAAATCACTGACCCACAAAGATAAGAGAGAAAAAGAAACTAAACGGTATACAGAGCAAGACAGACACCATAGTGGCCCATTTTCCTCTTGCTAAGAACAATGGTTTAATAAAAGCGCCGGCTGTTAAATTCATGGACGTTTATAAACCCCTGAACAGCAGGTCGCTCAAGCCAGTAACAGGACATGTTTACTAGCCCGCTATCTGGCTACAGCCTGGTAAACATGTCCCTGGAAAAAACTCGGCCCAGACTTCAGAAACAGAATTCTGTTCAGGAGTGCCATCGTAACTAGAAATGCAGCGGCAGGAAAACACAGGCACCCAAAATCAATACGGCCTTATCAATGCCATAAAAGCTCCAGCCACTCAATTAAAGCAATTACGTCTTGTGCAACCATCATGTCAGATGCCTTTTACGAGGAAGTCGATTGTAAAAGTTGCCTTTTGTCCTCCACTAATGTGAAAATAAATTGCTTTGATGTCAGCCCTAGGAGCAGTTTGACAGACAAAAGATGTAGCGTCTGCTTGTGGCACGTGGCTGGTAATTTACCAGTTTTCTACACCCATGCCAGGTGTCTGTACCAGGGGTGATTAAATGCTGGGCTTACCCGGGCTGCACTCTATCAAAGTCTGATCATCTCAACACATTTGTGGAAATGCATCATGGTCAACAAGAGGAGAATTCTGAGAACCTCAGGAAAAACTGTGTTGTTGATTCTCATCACACTGGAAAAGGTTACACAACCATCTTTAAAGTGTTTAGTCTCCACCAATCCACAGTCAAAGAGTGTGTACAAATGAAGGGAATTTCAGACCATTGCTTTCCCCCCTACAAGTGATCGACCAATGTCATCCAAGAGCGAGGTATGTAATAGTCCATGAGGTCACAAAGGAACTCAGGGTAACTTCTAAGCAACCATTGCTGGGCCGTCCAGAGCATATTCACTGAATCACAGCTCCCAACACCTTCTAACAGCAAGGTCAAAAGAAACCACAAGTCTGTCAACTGGGCGAAATTTCTTTGAGTGCTTCAAGGCATGTCTAGCAGTCTACAGTCTCTCACCAAAACGTACACTACCCAAAAGTAGCCCGAAACCATTTTTAGAGCAGTGGGGGTAGCATTTTATGCTCTCTTGTGGCAGGACCCAGTGTCTAATAAGACCACATCGGTAATCATTTACATATCTGCCTGAGACGTACCTGAGCGGCCACTGCTAAAAATAAACTGCGATCTGCTATGCACCGAGAAAGATTGCACCACCTGACTGATGTCTAGCAAATCCTCATGTCATGATAGGTTCTGCTGATTGTTATCTCTGTGCTATCTCTGTTATCTGTCCTTATTATGGTTTAGGTAATCTGTCTATATTAGTCTGGAGGGAACTCGAGTTGTATCCCATTGTTATACTGAGGATACTTTATGAATACTACACCTGTGGGGCTCATGGCCAGCAGGTTGAATCTCCTCTGCCATGCCACCACAGAGTTTCTGTTCAACAAGAGAAATCATTTTCCAATCCTGCAGCACCGACGTGGCCCCTAAGCATTTCCCAGTTCCATAATCTCAACCTACACCAAGAATAAAAGAGCTACAATGTAACGACGACATCGCTTTGTCTGCCGTGTTAGACAGTGAACAATAGAGCAACGAGATAAGGCACGACAGAGGAGTCGCAAAAAAGGGCAACGGTGAACTGCGTTCACAGAAGGCATTGTCCGAAGTTTTGTTCAGCTCATTCTTTCCTTTTGTGTGCTGGCATCATGGAAAATCAAACTGTCTGAAAGAAAAGCTGCTGGCCCAAAGCATGTAGCTCAATTCCACTCATAGTAACAGCAGCTAATTTTGACATTGTATGACTCTGAATATTGGGGTGAAAGTGCCCAAAATCCTTCTGTCCCATCCTATGTGACACAAATACCTACTGTCATGGTAGGCGGCTGGTTTGGACCCAGGCACAGAATGATATCAGATTCACCCTTTGCTAGAGGTGAAACCAGGCTTTAAGAAAGCCCTCAAGGAAGAAGGAACTTTCCTTACAATTATTTACTATATATAATGTCGAGAACCGAAAACAACGAGTACCGAGCAAATTTCCTATAAGAAATAACAAATTGAATTAATCTGTTCCAGACCCCCAGAAAATCCACACTGCATAAAGCATTATATGCATTAATGGAGTTGTATTGTAACAGGTACACTACCTGTCACGTCGAGAGCCGGTGGATGGGAAGCAGGAGACATACGCAGGCCACTGGCAGGTAAGGTGGTTTTATTTACAACACATGAAAACAAGGGATAAGTGAGACAAGGTAGGGACATCGTGGAAACACGCCGGAGTGAGCTGTGTGCGGGTATCTGTAGTGCGGGGATGACAAGGGGAATGAGCAACAGGTGCGCGTGCTTAGCAGGTGCGGCCGGTGGGCGTGACAGAGCCCCCCCCCCACGGAGTCCGAGTCGGAGCCAGGACTCCAATGCGACATCCCCGCGCGTAGTTCCGAGTCCGGGGGTTTTCTCGCCGGGCGAATCCCTGGAAGAGTCCGGCAGCAGTAGGGCGACCGGCGAACAGAAACGCCGGCCGGAGGCTAGCGAGCGGGGAAGCCAAGCGGAAGCTGGCGAGCGAAGGTGCAGGCTTGACGCCGGCGAGCGAGGGCGTCGGCTGGAGACCGGCGATCGGCGTCACGGAGGGTAGGCTGGCGATCGGAGTCGCCGAGGGCAGGCTGGCGATCGGGGTCGCCGAGGGCAGGCTGGCGATCGGGGTCGCCGAGGGCAGGTTGGACGGAAGCGGTGTGGTCCGTGGAAGCGGGAGGCGGCAGCGGCTTCGACAGGCGTAGGGCGAGCCCGTTGAGCGAGCGGATGAGCGTGTCGAAGTCCACGGCAACGGGCTCCGCGTCCGAAGCCACCTCCCCAAGCCGGGCACAGATGTCGGCGAGCCAACGTCCCTTGGTGGGGGCGGGCTCTCGGCCAGAGCCAGTAGCCACTGTCTCCATGTCGGTGTTTCCAACTGTCACGTCGAGAGCCGGTGGATGGGAAGCAGGAGACATACGCAGGCCACTGGCAGGTAAGGTGGTTTTATTTACAACACATGAAAACAAGGGATAAGTGAGACAAGGTAGGGACATCGTGGAAACACGCCGGAGTGAGCTGTGTGCGGGTATTTGTAGTGCGGGGATGACAAGGGGAATGAGCAACAGGTGCGCGTGCTTAGCAGGTGCGGCCGGTGGGCGTGACACTACCCAGTTCTAATCAGTTGGGTTGTGTAAAACATAAATAAAAAACAGAATACGATGATTTGCAATCCTTTTTAACCCATATTCAGTTTAAATACACTACAAAGACAAGATATTTAAGTTCAAACGGATAAACTTTGTGTTGTTTTTTTGCAAATATTCACTCATTTTGAATTTGATGCCTGCAACAGGTTTCAAAAACAGTTGGGACAGGAGCAATAAAAAGACTGGGACAGTTGAGGAATGCCCAAAAACACCTGATTGGAACATTTCCACAGGTGAACAGGTAATTGAAAACAGATGAGTGTCAATGACAGGGTATAAAGGGAGCATCCCCGAAAGGCTCAGTCGTTCACAAGCAAGGATGGGGCGAGGTTCACCACAAATAGTCCAACAGTTTAAGAACAACGTTTTTTCAACGTGCAATTGCAAAGAATTAGGGACTTCATCATCTACAGTCCATAACATCATCAAAAGTTTCAGAGAATCTGAAGAAATCTCAGAAAACCATTCTCAGTGAACACAGTTTCGTCGCTCCATCTACAAAGTGCAAGTTAAAACTCTACCATGCAAAGCGAAAGCCTATATATCAACAACACCCAGAAAACGCCGCCGGCTTCTCTGGGCCAGAGCTCATCTGAGATGGACTGACCGCCTAAGTGGAAAAGTGTCTGACGAGTTCCCCACATTTCAAATTGATTTTGAAAATCATGGATGGTTTGTGTCCTCCGGGCCAAAGAGGAGAAGGACTGTCCGGATTGTTATCAGCACAAAGTTCAAAAGCCCAGCCATCTCTGATGGTATGGGGGTGTGTTAGTGCATTACATTACAGCATTTAGCAGACGCCCTTATCCAGAGCGACTTACAGTTGATACAGTCTTAAAATCCAAGCAATTGTGGGTTAAGGGTCTTGCTCAACAACCCAACAGTGTTAGCTTGGCAGAGGTGGGATTTGAACCCTGGACCTTCTAATCCATAGTCCAGTACCTTAACCGCTAGGGGGCTACCACAGTCCCCACATAGTGCCCATCGCATGAGTAACTTGTACATCTGTAAAGGCACCATTAATGCTGAAAGTACAAACAGGTTTTGGGAGCAACATATGCTGCCATCCAAGCAACGTCCTTTTTTCAGGGACGTCCCTGCTTATTTCAGCCAGACAATGCCTAGCCACATAACAGCGTGGCTTCATAGTAAAAGAGTGCGGGTACTAGAACTGGCCTGCCTGCAGTCCAGAACCTGTCTCCCATTGAAAATGTGTGGCGCATTATGAAGCGTAAAATATGACAATAAGACCCCGGAAAGATGAGCAACTGAAGTTTTACATCAAGCAAGAATGGGAAACAATTCCAGCTACAAAGCTTCAACAATTAGTGCCCTCAGTTCCCAAATACTTATTGAGTGTTGTTGTTAAAAAGAAAGGTGATGTATAACCCAGTGGTAAAACATGCTCCTGTCCCAACTGTTTTGGAACGTGTTGCAGACATCAAATTGAACATGAGTGAATATTTGCAAAAAAATCCAATAAAGTTTTATCTGTTTGAACATTAAATATCTTGTCTTTGTAGTGTATTCAAACTGAATACGGGTTGAAAAAGGATTTGCAAATCGTCGTATTCTGTTTTAATGTTCCCAACTTCATTGGAATTGGGGTTTGTATAATAAGTGTTGAAAATCTTATGTAATTTAGTGAGCAATGGATTACACACACACCTAGAAGATCCAAGTGCCGGTCATTTGACCACCTGTGACTTTCTACTAGTAGCACTATGCTGCTTTACCTACTTAAAGGTTTAAAAGTGGTTTAAACGGTGATGCTTCATTGCCTGTTCTGAAACTGAGTGATCCTTCAAGTGGACTCATTCCTTCTTGGTTGTGTGCAAAGCCAATAGCCATGTTTATTTATGTTTATATCCCATCGTGTGTGTTTATACTTTGGTTCTACAGTGTGCGTGATCATTAATATGTGCTTGTAAACTGAAGAACCATGGTGTTGTGTATTTTCTGGAGGGAGTATAACAGTTTAGCCTTCGGATGCTGTGTAGATGGTAACGTTCCACTCCTCTTTTCAGTGGTATCTTATGAAAATACCCTTTATATTTCCATTACAGTAGCATGAAAAGATGATGTGACTCTGGTAATGTTCAGTCAACGACCATTTCGATCAATGACCTGTTTCACAGAATGTAATGCAGTCATTAAACAGAGCACACCTGTATACTGTGTACATTTAAATATCAATTAATGCTTTATACCAGTCGATGTCATTAAAATCGCCCCTTTAATTAGCTGGTGCAATCTTTTTTCTTCTCCTTCATGGCTCACAAAGTGATATGAGAAAAGAATTCTCCTGACATCCAGTCCAATTAAATAGTGCAGTGACTTTTAGTAAAGCCTCCGCTTTCAGATTTGGATCGAGTCTGATTGACTTCCATTCGCATGCTAGAAGATCTACGGCGAATGGCAGCCATCAAAACCTTTTTTTCCTTTCCAATGAGAGATGTGAATCCGGATGAGACTAAAATGATCAGAGCCCTGCTGAGTTCGGTGAAAAACAGTAGGTAATTCTGCCTGTAATTTCTCAGGGGACGAGGGAGCCGAATACAGACATGGCCAATTCGGATGGAAACAAAATCACTTAGTAGCTGCAGTAAAATAGAAAATTACACCAGGACTACATGTCATTTCAGTCCCATCTTGATATGAATATCGCCAAATCAAATCCCGTCCTCATTTCTGTTTCATAACGTTTTTGGTACGCTATAATGCAGATATTATACTGTAGTGTATTTCACAAACGCAGTCAAAGAACTTGTCAAACGAAGAGAGTTCTAGTCAATGATACCATGCTACTGGGGACGCACAGAATATTGGGCAACCAAAATTATTCGGCCAAAAATGGAGGAAAAAAAAAAAAAAAACTGGTTAAAAACACAGAATAATCGGTTACTGACTGTGTCACCGATTGTTTACACAACTACTTACTTACTTTCATGTTTTTATGTTTGATGTTTTATTTTTCAGAAAGAAAAAAAGTAATGAAAAACTGTGAAAAATGTATTCGGCCTTTGCCCATATGTCCCATTTTGTTCGGTTTCAGCCAGAAATTTTCATTTCGGTGTATCCCTACATGCTACATCAGATATATATTTCAGTGAATATCAAGGTTGCCAAGCTAATTACGCTAACACTTGGCTCATTCTGGTTTTATAGGATTTAAAACCTAATTTACATTTACAGCATTTAGCAGACGCCCTTATCCAGAGCGACTTACAATTGATACAGTCTTATAATCCAAGCAATTGTGGGTTAAGGGCCTTGCTCAAGGACCCAACAGTGGCAGCTTTGACTGAGGTGGGATTTGAACCCTGGACCTTCTGGTTCAGAGTCCTGCACCTTAACCACTAGGCCACGTCCAGTCTAATGATCCATATTTCAACTAAACTCTGATGGGACTACTGCTAATTAATAACCTTTTGTCTATAATAAGGACACCAGCCATAGAAAATGGTGAAATCTGCTAATTCACTAAATAAACAATCAGCAATTGTCAATACCAGGCTCTGAGTCGATAGCAAGAGCTGGGTAGAGCCAATGCAAATATAGGTAGAGTCAAATACTAGGGCCAAATTTCCATGAATGACATTCAGTCCAACAGATTTTGGCCAGCAAAGCCATGAGGCAGATGTTTGCTGCTGATAACTACATATCTTAGTGTCATGCACAGTTGGCAGCAGTCCTGGCTCTAGGCCAAGTGATGGATCTGTTCAGGAACGGCCCATAGCTGCTAGCCCCCATGAGAGAGGAATTGTGGAAGTGAAAATATGCCCAAGTCTACATCTAAACCGAGGTCTGTTTCTGGCTGCTTTGATCGCCAGATCCCAGATTAGTCTAAATCTGAGCATTTTTTATATATAATAAAGGAGAAACTGATGGAGCAAATCTGCCAAAGATCTTTAATCCTTCATATCAGAGCATACAGGCATGTGCAAGCCTAAATTAGAAGCTAGCTTACTGGCTGGCTTAAATACTGCACAAGTTAATGACTTCCCACATGACGGAGATTGTCAAGTGCTGCTACACATAATAAAAAGAATACCAAAACTAAAAAGGCATTTATTGTAAAAAAAAAAAATATGCAAAATGGCCATTCTATTAGCACAAAAGAAGATTCCTTAGTTCAATGGTGAATCTATTAGCGAGTCCTGACACAACAGTCCAGACAAAAGATGTTAGACTGTGATGGAAAAAAAATCCATATCATGTGTGTAGGAATTAGTCATGACTTTAGCTGCATGTTAAGCATTTTAGCAAGGCTGAATAATTCTTGATTTCCAGCTTCTCAATTAATTGAAGTGTACTAAACCACACTAAAACACAAAAACTTATGCTGAGAATCACTCAAAATCTCATTAATTAGGCCAATGCTTATCATCTACTACACTATATAGACAAAAGTTTTTGGACACCCCTTCTAATTACTGAGTTCTGATATTTCAACAACACTCACTTATAATACATTCATAATATAAACTATACATTTTTGGATTCTCCATATACAAACAGTGGCAGTAGTATAGGTTGTACTGACACCTCAGGAACTTTCTATATGACACATTTATAGGCTTCCACTTCCAACAAGTCAGTTCCTTAACTTGCTGTCCTGCTGTCCTTAAACTCCATAGTGAATTGGTTTTCCAACCCTGATTGAGAACTTGGCTGGCTTACATAGAACCTTGACCTCAACACCATCAGACACCTTGAAAATGCACTTGAATGCCAAAAGTGAGCCAGGGCATATCGTCTAACATCAGAAGTTCACAGTCATGTTCCAAAATCTAGTGGAAAGCTCTTTTAGAAGACCAAAGACTGCTATCACAGCAATGGTGGAGAGAGCAAACTCCATACTAACACCCACGTTTTTGATGAAATGATGTTGGGCGTCCACAAACATTTGCCTACATAGTGCATGTTATTCACGAAAGTCAACTTCTTTGACTTTATTATTACTTATATATAATTATTGACACTGAGGGTACACGCCTCACAATCACTGACCGTGGTAAATTCCATTCAAACAAATATAACTTTGTGAAATATTCCTGAACAAAAGCAAGCATGTATGAGGCATTGTAGATGACAGCTGAGCTTTGTGGACCTCTCCAACACCTGAGAGCTCAACTCTGGACACCTTTGCAAATGCAAAAGAAAGTAGAATAGCTCTCTTCATCTAAAATGACTCTCTATGTAGTACACTACAAGAGGCTTGAATAATGGCATCTACACCCTCTGTAGAGCAGTACACATCAAATAAGTAGCTATTTTGTCTTAACCATAGTGTTACTTAAATATTTTCGTATGACGCAAGGCCTTTAATCATTTGAATTTCATTGGCTGAAAAGTCCAAACTAAAAAGTCTGTTAAAAACTACAGGAAGCTCCACTGAACTGGCACTGACTAAATTTGGCAGTGTAGTGCATGGCAGAGAGAGCACTATAAAGGTCACATGGATTCGTGTGGATGTTACTTTGACCTGATAATTATTGTACACCAATACAACCCTTAATGGCAACAACATTCCCTAATGGCAGTGTCCTCTGTCTGCAGGATAGTCTGCTTTACTGCAAAAATTGTTAAGGATGGTTTCAGGAAAATGAGTTCAACAGTTCAAGGCCTTGGCCTCCAAATTCCCCAGATCTAAGGTGGTTTTAATTTTATGGCTGTTTGATATATGACAGGATTTCTAGCATATCCAATTACCAATGTCGTCCACCTCGCTATTAGTAAAAGCTGAGGCACCTCATTATTTACAAATTAATTGTAAATACTGTGATTACATTTATATTAGTCATTTGCCAGATGTTCTTATCTAGAGTGACTTACAGAGACTCAGACACTCTCCAAAGTTTTAATTCTAGGCTAAAGACATACTTATTTACAGAGGCTTTTGACTAGATTTAGACCAGGATGCATGGCTTGGGTCACTGGGGCCGGAGTCTGGAGTCATGTCTGGCCTGCCTGCCTTGTCCGCTAGCCGGGAGTGTCGAGTGGGCGGTCTGGCTGAACTGGGCTTCGGTCCTCGTGATCTTGACTCGTACATCCTTGCCTTAGAATAAGGGCAGAGCTGGGGGTTCATGGTCAAAGAGTCTTATGGTGATCAGAGACGTTGGGTTGCTGTCTTCTGCCTCCCGTGGGGTTGCCAATGTCTCATGTGATCCCTCTTGGCTGTGTTTCCTACCAGTCCTCCTCTTTCTAGCTATGCTGCTATAGCTAATGCTGCCGGGGTTCTCATGCTACACTTGGCATCAGTGATTGTTCATAGACATTTTGTTATGCTCTTAATCAATAACTAATTACATTTTCTGTTTTCTCTCCGAGCTGTGTTCCGGCAGTTCCAGCCACCACAATGATGTTCATCTGCTGGAGCTCCACTTCAAGCTGCTGTTCCGTCATCAGCTCCAGCCCCCATCATAACCCGGGCCACTAACATCGATGTGCATACTTCAGATTTTATTTGAACTTTGACTCCATGACTTTAGTTTCGCTCTTAGATTTATCATCTATGCCGCCCAAGGAGGTTGGGTCCCTTTTTGAGTCTTGGTCCTCCCAAGGTTTCTTCCTAGAACTAGGGAGTTTTTCCTTGCCACTGTTGCCCTAGACTTGCTCAATTTGGGATTGGACGTAGTTATTAGGAGATAATATAAACTTGTAAAGTTGCTTTGAGACAATGCTCCATTGTAAAAAGCGCTATATAAATAAATCTGACTTGACTTGACTTACAATGGAGACAACCATATATGGTACAATCCAAGCAATTGTGGGTTTAGGGCCTTGCTCAAGGACCCACAGTGGCGGATTAGCAGTGCTGGGTCTTGAACTGTGGACCTTCTGGTCAGTAGTCCAATACCTTACCTGCTGAGCCACTTGGAGGAAGTGTGGGCTGAATGCATTTGCACTGACTGCATTTACATGCACTTAATAATCCGGTAAGTGGAGAATATCATCTTTTATCATAATACAGTGTGGATTTTCTGGGGGTCTGAAACAGATTAATTCAATTTACATTATTCCTTATGGGAAAAATTTGCTTGCTACTCATCATTCTCAACAAGCGTTCTAGAAACGCAATGAAATATGCTCTGGCTGTATGGCTAAACCCAACTCACGCAATACCCCAGTGACATGCCACAACTCGGTTGCCACTTTCCTCATCTATAACCCTCATTTTAAGTTTTGTTTCCAGGAAATTTCATGATGTGCACTGCACTTGCTTTGCATATCTCCTCCGTGCTTCCTGTCTCAAAAGCAGCCATCTCAGTACAAAAGGTGATGACTGTTTATATCCTGTCCAGAACAACCAGGGTGCCAAAACATCGGTTCATGTGTATTCAAAAGGCATAATAAATTCATTCCAAACATCTGCACTCAGTACCATGATGAATATCTTTGTACATCCTTCCACCTGTCCCACGCTTCTGCACTTTATCTCTGGCCACTGACTTCAAGGTTAGATGCAGTTTGGAGTCTGTCGACAGGTTCAAGTAATGGAGAAAAACAAAACCTCTAGTATGTGGACTCGATGCAAATAATGCTCACTCGGCTACTTCTGGGAAAAAGCTAGCGCTCATTTCCAGCGAACAAAAGCAAAACCTGTCTCCAAACTCCTTGTGCATACTCATACTGCAGTAATGAGCCTCCAAGGGGCTAGTCAGATCCCTCATTTTCTGTGCTGGTATTTGCAGAGGCCACCACAACCATGGCCATGAGGACCCCTGGGAGAGTGAAAAAGTCAACAGCCGGCCTTGCTAACACAGAAACAAGCCCTCAGGAGGAAAGTTAATGAACACAACCTCTAGTAAGCTCCTACATTTGCAACACGTGTTAGCCTACTTCTGCTCAGAGGCCAAACAAGCACCTCTTTTAATGCTAGCAGGATACCTGCACTGCCTTGCCTTATTAATAAGAAGTGCAATGCTATGTTCTTGCAAATGAAGTCCTGAATTAAAGATTTATATGGAAAGCTTATTCAGTGACCCTGCTACAACAGCCAGAATATGTTGTGTTTTTCACCAGCCAAAACCCAACTGGATCAGCATGCTGACGGTGTTCACAGAATCTTAATATTCTGATAACTGCAGGGAATCAGATGGTCAGTAATCCAACCAACAAGTTTAGATGCACTTAGGTAGTCTGATAATGGGAAAACTTCAGGTTTACTTAAGTCTATTTCTACTTATGCAACCAGCCAATAATCTCACAGTAGGATGTGATGTAAACTTCAAATTTTAATAATTAAATAATGAAATTTCCTTCATTTCCTCATGCATGTACTGCGTTTTAGAGTTTCCGTAAAAAGTGTTTGGTAGCTGTTACGTAGGTGCTGCATTTAATTTCAGGATTCCCAGAACTATGGTGGCCCATAGAGTCCCATCACAACTGCATTTACAAAGCAAACAAAAGTCGAAAACACAACAGCATTAAGTCAGAACACAAATACATTCAGGAAAAAGACAGAATACAACAACATTTCCAAAAATGCTGCATTTGGTGGAACACAACACCATTTAGGAGGCAAACAAAAGTTGAGAACACATACATTTAAGCGAAACACAACAGTATTAACCGAAACGATAAACATTTACAAAAAACAGGCCATTTGCTTCTCACAAAAGAAGTGCTTCTGGCCACTAGAGGTGTCGTTTTCCATCTGAAAAATATGCGACGAGTGAATGATGTCCGTGACTGGTGTTTCTCAATAGAAGAACGCAAAGTTCAGACTAGTGTACTTGGTAGTATGGACTGCTTTTCTACTGAGCAGCAACAGAGTAACCGGAAAATTTGAGCTTTATTCCAGAAAGATATTGTTACGAGTCCTTATATAATGCCATACTGGGTATTGTAGAGAATGCCACTTGAGAATGCAACTGAAGATGTTGGCATGTATACATACAAGCATGGTTTTTGATGTTTATTCAAACTACATCTTATTGCTGACTTTTCGCTTTAAATGTCTTTTTGGTATATGTCATTATGAGAAGGTTAATGAATGGACATAATTTGTACTAAATTTACATTTACAGCATTTAGCAGATGCTCTTATTCAGAGCGACTTACAATTGATACGGTCTTACAATCCAATTGTGGGTTAAGGGCCTTGCTCAAGGACCCAACAGTGGCAGCTTGGCAGAGGTGGGATTTGAACCCTGGACCTTTTGGTCCATAGTCCAGTACCTTACCCGCTAGGCTACCACAGTCCCTAAATATATTAATGAAGAGAAATAAATGTTTTATTTTTAATAGCTAAATATATTCATCCCGCAAACCCGTTCAGGATCAAGCGAATAAGAAAGTGAGTGAATGAGTGAGTAAATATGTTCATATGTAAAATTAGAGGAAACAAACCTTTTCAAAAATGCTTTCAAAAATGAACTTAATCAGTGCCCATGCACTCTCTATACACTCTCCAGACAATCTTAAAGCTATGAAAACAGAGCTTCTGTGCCTCCGCTTGTGGTTCCAAAAGGACTAAGAAATACTTTGTATTTGTATTATTGTCATTTACTTTATTTATAAAAACTTTATAGTACAGACTTGGCAAGTTCAATTTGTGAACTCCCGAAGACGCGTACGGTCATTCTGCAATTGGAACAGTAGCATAGTTGACGCAGTGCCAAATTAGCATTTCTCTATAGCTGTACGTTTCTCTAATTATTCAACTTACTTGTTAACGTGTCTAACCATTTGTATGAAAAGTCCATAGTTTATTCACCCAAATAAAATACACAAAGTCTATCAATGGTGGAGGTGCTCAGATCTTTTATTTAATAGTTTAATCTACATGTAACAATGCATATAACAAACCAATCGCATTTAAGTATAAATTAGAAACCTTTCCAAGCACCAAACATGTCAGATTTTAGGAGGTAATTTGATTTTGGACTTCAACAATGCACATCAGACAGTTCATAACAGACAATTCATAGTTAGAATAGTCAAGTCAAGTTCAAGTCAGATTTATTTATATAGCGCTTTTTACAATGGAGCATTGTCTCAAAGCAACTTTACAAGTTTTAGATTATCTCCTAATAACTACGTCCAATCCCAAATTGAGCGAGCCTAGGGCGACAGTGGCAAGGAAAAACTCCCTAGTTCTAGGAAGAAACCTTGGGAGGACCAAGACTCAAAAAGGGACCCAACCTCCTTGCCTGCTGAATAAAGAAAAACATTATAATTACAATAAAAATCTCCTAAAACGTAGGAGCAAATTTTTATGTAGGCGCTAACTTGATAAACTGACGGCATAGTTAAATAGCTACGTTATCGCCTAAAATCTTAGAAACTTTATTCCGTAACACAACAGTAAGTACGTAAATCCACCCTCAGCTGTTGTGGGGTTGCCCTGCAAACAAATGAACTAACCTTGGTAGCGATCCCCGATCCGTAGGAAATCATTCACTCGTCGCGTATTTTCAGAAAATGAAAATCTTCTAGTGACCAGAAGCACTTTCTATTGTGAGACATAAATGCAGTGTTTTTGTAAATGTTTTTCGTTTCGGTCAATGCTGTTGTGTTCCGCTTAAATGCATTTGTGTTCTCGACTTTTGCTTGCCTCCTAAATGTTGTTGTGTTCCACCAAATGCAGCATTTTTGAAAATGGTGTTGTCTCTATGGTTCTGTCTTTATGTTGTTGCGTTTTTCCTTAATGCATTTGTGTTCTGACTTAATGATGCTGCATTTTTGACTTTTGTTTGCTTTGCAAATGCAGTTGTGATGTGACTCTATAGGCCACCGTACAGATCCCCCAAGAGACACAAGCTTGTTTCCATAGATCTGGTTGCTTGTTTCTGGTGTAGGATCTGGCAACCCTGGAATTAAATGCAGCATGCATAAAACGGCTACCAAACAATTTGGGGAGCCTCTGAAATGCAGTATAAGCTTGAGGAAATGAATAAAATCATTATTTAATTATTAAAGTCACATCCTACTGTGAGATTATTTTTGCAGATTATTATTACTGATTACAAAGTAGAAATCAAATTATTGTCTGAGTCATGTAAATCCGGAGATCATTCATTATCTGATTACCCAAGTGCATGTAAACAAAATCTGGTTTTCTGCAGATTAAGTGCATGTAAACGCACATTTCACACTCTGGATTTTGCTGGTACACTTTGCTGGATAACCCCATTGACGACTACGTAACCATAACAGCCTCCTGTGTTGGTGACTACACTCACCGAAAACTACATCCACTGTGTCCAAATCACAACTTTGGTCTTTTTAGTAAGTGATGCAGAACAAATGTAGCTATTTAACATAGTGTCATGCTAAATAGCATCATTAACTTTCCTTAATTCTAGCCATAATTGCACTTAGTTTGTCATCAGTAATGTGACATCATTCTGTTATGACACATTCAAGTGCTAACTTGTCTCATTTGACACGATCAGTGCTGGCAATTAAGTTTGTAGATCGCCAGCTGCTATTTCATTACCCAGAATGTTTGCACCCAAATATAACTTCAAGGACGATGCATGTATGAGTGTGTGGAACTTGTCCTCATGATAATATGGATAAAAACTTGGATGACAAAAAGAAACATAAGATTTCTATCTTTAAACCTTGACACCTCCATCTTTAGACATCCATTCCTGCATCTTGACACATCCATCTTTAGACATCCATTCCTGCATCTTGAGACATTCTATCTTTAGACATCCATTCCTGCATTTCAATTGCTGGGGGCAATTTAGGGTTAGTAATGAGGTAAAAAAAAACAACACTAAATAATGATGTGATTTCAAACAGGTGGTTATAATCAAGATTTGGTACAAAAGCAGTATCTACAAAAGGCTGAGTCTTTGAGAGGAAAAAAAAGTGGGCAGAGGATCTCCAGTTTGTCAACAAATGTGTGAGAAAGTCACTGAAAAGTTGAAAACAATGTTCCTCAAAGAAGGTTTGGAAGGGATTTACATATTTCTCTCTCTACAGTGCATGATATCATTAATTGAGTCAAGGAAGCTGAGGAGTTTCAGTTTATAAAAGGCAAGGGCGCAAGCCTAAACTGAAGAGGTGTGATCTCTGATCCCTCAGACGGCACTGCTTCAAGAACCATCATTCATCAATAACTGATAGAACCACATGGGCCACTTAAAGGCATTACTTTGCAAAAAGCCTTATGTTAACCATGTCCAGAAGTGGTGTGGACGTCTTTGGGCTTGGAGGCATCTGGGATGGACCATCACACAGTGAATGTATTGTGGTCAGACCAATAAGTATTCCAGATCTTTTTTGGAAGAAATGGACGCTATGTGCTCTGGACCAAAGATGAAAACAACCATCTGGATGGTTATGAGCAACAAGTCCATTTACAAATGACACAGCATTAATGCAGAAAAAGTACACCGACATGTTTAGAGCTACATAAGCTGCCTTTAAGACGACATCTTTCTCAGGATGTCCAGGCATGTTTCAACAAGACAATGCAAAACAAGCCAAATCAGAAAAAAGTTAGGACTGAAATATGCAAATCTCTCCCAATATTTCTTTGAGAAACATTGTTCAATATTTTTCTCATGTATTTGTATACAAACTGGAGAGCCTCTGCCCACCTTTGCTCCTCAAAGACTTTCACAGATACTACTTTTGTCGCAAATATGATTGTAATCATCTGTTGATGTCACCTGTTTGAAATCACATCATCTTTTTTTTTCCATTACCAGCCCTAAATTGCCCAAAGTTTTTTTGGAAGGTGGTACAGGCCTGAAATGCAAGAATAGATGTGTATTAACAAAATATCCTATATCTTGGGTTCATACTGTTTACAATAACATTAAGGTCAAAGTAAGATACACTTGTGGTCAACCGATGTGGGTTTTTTAATGACCAATGCAATATTTAGAGAGCAGGGCGACCGATGGCCAACATATAAGGCCGATATCACTTTTTTGGACCTTATAAAACTAATAATAATAAAATGAGAGACAAAATTGCTGAACTTCAATGAACATATTTAACCTATATATACACTTATACACTTTTATAATCACTAATCAAACGGGATCCTAGACTCCGATTTGCTTCAGTCGGTAGAATAGTGAATCTTAGTAACAGCTTGCTTGTAAACCCGACCCATTTTATTTGCTGAATGTAAATAACCTTTCTTTTTAATAAATTAAACCTTACCAATCAATATATTTGTGTTTATTGTCTGAATAATAAACAGTTATGGGTAATTCTGTTCCTAGACTTTAATGCCGCGAGGTAACGATAGAATGGAACTATTTTACCTCGCGGAAGGGTGATAAACGTTTTTTTTAATCGTTTTTTCTGTCCTTTTTATCTTAAAATCTAACAATAAATGATAAACGATAACGGAACTGTGGTATAAAAGCAATAAGGCACGAGAGGGTGTGCATTATTGTGAATATATCACAGGAAAGAGGCGTTACGGCTAACAACACCTCTTTCCTGTGATATATTCACACTAATGCACACCCTCTCGTGCCTTATTGCTTTAATATCGACCTTTTCATAATGGCATTAATTAATAGATCGATCTAAGACACACTGTAGTTTTTTGTTTTTTTTGCATTTTGATAATGGGTTTGCATAAATAGAAAAATATTTATATATAAATAATTTTTTTAATTGATTTACACTGTAATAGTAGGCTAATTTGTCAAAATATACCATAACAAACAAGTTTTTGTAGATATGCTTGCTAGCGAACTATTAATAATTTCTTGCAATGGTCAATGGAAGACTTTAGGAAGGAAGAGATTTAAGTACTTGCCTCTATACATAGTAATCCGGCTGTATTCAATATTTTACTGCTTCCACATTCAACTCCACGTCTATATAACGCCACAGCAGCTGAACCAGTGGTCGCGAATGCTAATTTCACGTTCTTTGCTTTTTCCCCTTCACACTCACATTGTCAAAGCCTCAGCACACAGCAATCATTGATCGCTTGAACTGAGCAACAGCAGAATCACTGCTCTCATATTCCACCCGATATCAGCAGACATCACTCGTTCGCTCTCTCCCTGTAGCCACCAGCAATCTGTCCTCAGATTTAATGCACTCCCTAAATGCAGCCGCCAGGTCAATAAACAATTATTCCTCCATGCCTGCCCGTCTCTCTCTCTCTTTCTCTTTCTCTCTCTCTCTCTCTCTCTCTCTCTCTCTCTCTCTCTCTCTCTCTCTCTCTCTCTCTCTCTCTGTCTCTGTCTCTGTGGAAATGCAAATAGTCACTTTAGCACTTCGTCAATAAATACCTGATATGTTTATATTCAAAGAACAGGTTTAAATCATATTCAGAGCAGACGCCTGACCCAGGCTAAAAACACTCTCAAAAGCAGGCAGATTTATAATTAGATAAATGTCAGTTCATATTTAACTGCAATGAAATGAGCATGGGCCTTTTTGGTTGTTATTGTTACTTTTTAAGCTTAATGGACCAGCTTGTGACAGCTTAAGAACTTGCTGGGGTCATTTCCGTGATGTAAATCATGCCTTACTTGATTCACTATAAAGTTTCGAAAAAACACAAAACCCAATAAAACAATCTTCAGCACTCGCTCACACTGCACTCCAATGATAAGAAATCCAATGGTCGCTCAGTCAAAGGAAATGGAGCTGCACTTCTTTAAAAAGCAACCATTTGATGTGGAGGCAAATGACTTTTCTTGTGCTGCTCATTCTCTCTGTGAGTTATTTAGAGAGGGGCTTGAATGCTAGCATAATTGCTTTGATAGCACCCTCATCTTTGCATTCTGTCTGATAGTGACAAAAAAACACTCCCCAGGGGTTCTAGACATGTATTTGTACAACCATCCAGAATCACAAACATAATTACATCTGTCTAATGCAACTCCTCTTCTCAGAACAAACAATTCGTGAGATATTCTTGAGTATGTGATTATCCTGTTAGTTTCTGAATAGTGATCATATATTTGTCAAACTTTGTTTCTTGGTGAGAACTTTTGGAAATTTGGAAAACAGTGCTGTTGTGGACTTACAGATGTTGCTAATACAGTTAGACCAGTGGTTCTCAACTTACCACCCATCACCAACCAAACCTCCAAGTACCACCTATGAGTCTCATCACAGAAACACACACACCGCACACACACTTGTACATAGCATGTATATTTAGCTGTATTAAAGCCTGTGTCTACAATAGCATCGGCTGATGAAAGGGTGAGCGATTAATTAACTATTAATTATTATCTTTAGTGCATTCAACAGGTTTGTTTGATTTACCTGTTTGGGTTCACTGCTCCTGGCATCTGCAACCTACAGCCAGGACATAATTTATTCGAGGCATTCATGTTTAACTGTTGTTTCTGGACAAACGCAAAATCCTTACTGATGACGTCTCATGAGCTACGAAATATGGGAAGCAGTTAACACAACGTAGACATAATGAAATATGAGTATCTGCGTAGCCTCTGCATAGACCTCTGAAAAGAGTTGATAATCCTCATAAGACAGGAAAGGGTTACAAAACCATATCTAAATAGTATGGAATCCAGTCCAGTCAGATAGATTGTGTACATATGAAAGAAATTAAAGACCACTGTTACACTCCCGAGTGGTCGACCAGCACTCTAAAGGCAAAATGTGGAATAGTCCATAAGGTCACAATGGAACCCAGGATAGTTTCTAAGCAGCTAAAGGCCTCTCACACCTTGGTTGCCGTTAATGTTCATGAGCCCACCACCAGCAGTAGAGACTGACCGGTATCGGCCGGTTTTCAGCGTGATTGGCTGTGATCAGCCCATCAGTCTCATATAACCAATTCTGTGCCGATCACATTTAGCCGACACTTGTGCACTTGTGGCACCAACAGTGGTACAAACACAGCCACACACATGGACAGCACAGTGCTTTGACTAACCTTAAACAGTTAATGCTCAGCCCTTTGCGTCTTTGTTTCCCGGTCCCAACGCTTAGTGCATGGCTCTTCTGTCTACTTATTTTTGGGTTCTTGTTTTGTGTGTGTATGTCTTTTTGTTAGTTTATAAAAGCGCACAGCTCACATAATCATGCCAACGTCGCAAAGCTAAAGCTAGAGAGAGAATAGAGCCAGGTATACTGTTATTTATAATTCTTAGAAAGAAAGAAAATCAGGCCAAAATCAGAAAAATAAAAAATCTGAAAAGGCCAAAAAAGAAAAAAGCAAATCGGTGCTTCTCTAGTATTAATAATATTAATTATTCATATAAAAATACTAGTTACTGCTTGTTTTCAAGGGATGGCTTAGTATCAACTGAAAAAGCAACACAATCATGAGCGCTCTATTCAGGAAAACCTGGCAACCCCTGAGGCATGATCTGCACATGCAGAATTTCCATAATTCAATAAGCTGCCCAAAACAACCTGGGTGTATGACAAGTTTGCATATGAAAGAACTGTCCTGCCTCTACAGTATGTATCTACTGAACTCTGCAGCTGAGTGACTGAAAGAAAACCTTCACAATGACTTCTGGAGCTAAGTTAAAGATTTGTGATATACTGAAAAATCTGTTGATGCTTACAGCTAATTAGCTGCTGTTGTTCACAAACCTCCAATGATTTGAGCGCACTCAACATGAGTCAGCCTTAAGCTGAATAAGTGCGGATGCCACTGAATTCCTGTCCCACCCCACAGGCAAAGCTCGACATCCACCACTAATCCGCTCCCTCAATCACCAAGAAAGGGTGGTTTCGACCCGCACGCAAACCTACACACACTGCACACAACTCCTCCCCAAGCAGTCTGGCCTAGCAGAGCCTGCAGGGGAAGGAAACAGTGCCAGCGCTGAAAATAAATAAGTGCCTTCCCAGGTAACCTGCCCTTAGGTTTATTCTGGCTGAGTCAGAGACTTAGGGCAGATTTGAGGCGGCTATCCGAACTTTGATCAAATTGGGCTCTATTCCCCCGTCAACTATTAGAGCTCTTAGACCTGGCAGAACAATCCGAGTTGCAGTGAGAAGACAGCTCCGAGTGCTCAGGAGAACCCGGCTGAATAGAGTATGGCTAAAAGAACGATTAGACAGCACATCTGATCTTGGATTATCAGATTAACATGAAAGAATCTGGTCTGTCTTCATCAAACATGACCTGCATGCCACATCCAGCTGTCTCTTAGCAAAAATAGGGTCAGGATAAGCCAGGAATTTACTGATTCCAAGCATCAACCGAGTTATGTTCAAATCTACAGGAATTCTAATAGGGGAAGTTGTATGTTTTTATTAAGAGTCCTAACTCAATTCTGCTCTTGAAGGCAACGGAGGAATTATGTTCTGTGAATCAGGACGTTAACCAAAATGGACATTGCCCGGATATTGCCATAGTCACATAGTAGGTGTTGGCTATTGCATTTACATTTTACAGCATTTAGCATATGCCCTTATCCACAGCGACTTACAATTGATACAATCTTACAATCCAAGCAGTGGCTCGGTGGGTAGCATCGCCGCCTCACAGCAAGAAGGTCCTGGGTTCAATCCCAGGGTGGAGAGGCCTGGGTCCTTTCTGTGTGGAGTCTGCATGTCCTCTCCGTGTCTGTGTGGGTTTACTCCGGGTACTCCGGTTTCCTCCCACGGTCCAAAGACATGCATGTTAGGTTAATTGACTACACTAAATTGGCATTGACTTGAGTGTATGAGTGACTTGTCACTATTTCTTTTATTCTATTGGTGCAATACTAAGCACTGAGCACTGAGCACTGAGCACCTGAACAATACAACTCCATTAATGCATATAATGCCTTATACAGTGTGGATTTTCTGGGGGTCTGGAACGGATTCATTCAATGTACATTATTCCTTGAAATATTTGCTCAGTACTCGTTTTCTCGCCTTCTGGAACGAAGTAAGAAGGGGAACCGAGGTACCACTGTATTGTGGATCGTGAGCCAGAAAAAAAATAATGATACAGTATTTAAGCCACATCTCTCACCCCAGCACCAAGACACTTTCATTGGTGCCTTGGGTACTGAAAAGTCTTACTCAATACCAGATCTAAGAGATCTAAGCCTGAAGGAAGATACCTTGCCTGCCAATATGCTAGGATAATTACACAAAATGTCCAAAACGGAGATCATACATAGTCATAACCCTAGGTTTAAAGTCATAAAGGGAAAACTAGGCACTGTGTTCAAGATGTTTCCCCTCAAGGTATTGTTTTTTGCAGCATTACAGGTAAAACAAAGGTGGGAGAAACATCCCAAAATGGACAAAGGGTATCCGACCCACTGCTGAACGGAACCAAAGGCTGGCTAAGTGGACGAGTCGATGGTGGTGCTTAGAGGAGTGTGACCTAAACCCTTGACTTTGTCTGAACAGGAGTTGAAAAGAGAAAGCATACAGGGTAAAAAGGAAAAGGCCCTTTTTAATAGTTGTAATCCCTTCAGCTATTGTACTCTCCAGGTGTCCTATTTCCCAGTTCCTGTGAGCCAGTATTACCTGCAGGTCTAGTCCGTGGCATGCACAGAAATAGAAATCTAGATGAAACAAAAGCCACTCAGGATACAAGGTCAACAATGCTGGGGGGAAAAAAGAAATGAAAGAAATACAGCCAGAAAAGAAAATTCCTGTCGAAAACGAGTTATTCCCCTCTGCCTACAACCTAGAAGCTGAAACAGGGACCTAGGGTCCTACAAAGCAACACTTCTGCTAGGATTCTCCATTACACAGGTAGTCTATGCAGCAGAAATTTGTACAACGGCTCCCAAGATTTCCGTAAACGAACGCTGGCTATTTAAAGCTGGACGTTTTCTGGATATATGGTTATAGAGATGTTTGTAACTATGATTTATCTCTAAATAATGTACAATAACAACGGATAACAACAGAGGTGGGAGGGACGACGTGATGGACATGTAAAAATAGTTCCATACATCACGCATAGCTTCCATTGCTCATATGAAACCAACATTAATTCCTTACTTCACTCATCTTCAGTAACCGATTGGGACATGGGAACTCGCTCTGGACATGCTGCCAGAAATCACAGGCTGCTCGACCTGGGATCAAACCCAGTAGCTTCTGGCTGTGAGGTGACGGTGCTACCCACCGAGCGTCCGTGCCACCTACATGAAATACTCATCATAACTATTATTATAGCCAGTTTGGGCCCAGATTTGATAAATAGCCCAAAAAGACAACAATATGTACATAAGCTATAAGATACCCAAGTTGGGAAAAAATGGCTCCTGGAACAAATTAGTAATTACAACCAAGGTACAACTGTATATTTCATCCCACAGAGCTGCTTTGTTAGAAAACAATTCTTCAGATAGCAGTATTCCAGACGCTCAACGCCTCAACTTCTCTCACTGGATGACTAAGTAGGTGATGAAACATGCTCACTTAGCGCTTAAGTAATCATCAGCCACTCTTCCAGCGAAAAGGCTTCTGACCTTTATCTGATTACCTGGCTTTCTTAACGTACCATGTTTTATTATTGGTACTTTTGAGAAGCGACTTAGCCTCTCGTCAGTCAGCTGTATTTGGAATCCCCGTGTGACACTGATGTGAAGAAAATGGTGACTGATTCATGCAGAAACTTAAACACATTAGTCACACAGCCTTTGGAGAGAACGTGTTACAAGTAGACGTTCCATATAACATCTCAGCTATTGAAAATGCAGCATGGAGGGGAAATGAGTGAAAATGGATAATGCTCAAAATATGATGTTCTGAACAAATAAATGAGCATGTATTCCAATCACTCACGCCTTTGCCCAGATTACTAACCATCATCTCCGTGTTTACACTGCGTGATGAAGGCAGCGGGTTTCTTCCGCCCAACTTGGTCACAGGCTTAACTGGCCTTACTGAAGCAACTGGAGGTTCAAATCTGTGATACTCCACAGATCAGATTAGACAGTCCATTAAACATGGGATACACTACAAAGTTTCAGAGCATTAAGCCAACATGGAGTCCTATTACCATCTAGCAGTACCATACCGACAGTGCACCAATCATTTTTAAACACATCTTTTTAGTTTCCTGCAAATATCTGAATGCTATTTGAATATTATCTCCTCGCATTAGCATTCTGCAAAGCCACAGCGTACCATGGGGGACCTGAAAGTTTGCTCTATGAATATTTTCCCAGTTCATTTGACTCAACTTGTGAAGAGTTTTGAAATTCTGAAAATTGCTTTGACACAAAACCGCTGGGTAATCTTCATCCATTTTTACTAATGGAAAGCTAACTACACGTATGAATAAATAGTGTAAGAGTTTAGCGGAATTACACTTATTCCAACCATACACCAGAAAACAACGAAAAGATTTTTAAACGACTGAAGTTTGACACCCTCTCACAGCTACAGTTTTTAGTCGCAAATGAGTTACAGACTATGATTTTGCAAAGTCACTAATAGCAAGACTGCAACTAGAATCGAATATTTCCCATCATGCTGTTGGAGAAATTAAGATGTACTGAGATTTCATATACCTGCTAAATGATTGCATTCAAGGGCATCTCTACAGATTTATGATGGGGAGCTAAGCTTTGACTAAGGGGGTCTAGAGGTTAGTCCCCTATCAGAATAAAAATGACCCAAAAAGGTCCGCATTATGAAACTGACAAATTTTTAAACACATTTCTATAAAGCGAAACGTCATTCTGTTTTAGGTGCAGATCTTATATGACTTAACTACTACCCATCTAAAAGAAAGAGGCACAGATCAGGTAAGAACACAAGCATATACTGCAGTAGAACCAGTAACAGGTCCTAAATACCGTATTTTTCGGACCATAAGGCGCACTTAAAATCCTTTAACTTTCTCAAAAATCGACAGTGCGCCTTTAAATGCGGTGCGTCTAATGTATGAATTAATTCTGGTTGTGCTTTCTGACCTAGAACCGATTGTAGATGGTACACG
>JAJAGP010005128.1:0-37336 GCA_025084515.1 Ancistrus triradiatus
GTTCCCATCCTTCAGGGTGTTCCCCAGGGTTCAGTTCTTGGGCCGCTATTGTTCATCGTTTACATCACTCCCCTTGGTGACATTTTCCGCCATTATGGATTGAACTTTCACTGCTATGCCGATGACACTCAAGTCTATGTCAGTCTTAAACCATCTGATTCCTTTCCCCCAGACTGTCTCACTAGGTGTCTTAATGATCAACATTCCTGGCTTCGGGCAAACTATCTTCTCCTAAATACCCAGAAAACTGAACTCCTCTTTACTGGCACAAAATCAGCTCTATCATCTCTTTCTAACCCTGTTCTCCTTATTGGTGATGTTTCGGTCCTTCCTTCTGTCTCTGTTCGTAATCTTGGTGTCCTTTTTGATTCTACTACATAGAAGTAGAGAAGGCTTGTTGTCAATGATTTGGCAGCCAATATCCAACAAAGCAGCAGTTACACATGATAACTCATTACCTGGTTGAAAGCCAGGGCTAGTTGGTTCAGGTAGGTTGAATCAGGTAGAGCTCATGCTAGGTATGAATGCCATGACAACAGAAAAAGTGGAGGCTGGGGTCTTCTTGTCACACATTTCATACTTTTTTTTCCATCTTGGGCAGCACGGTGGCTCATTGGGTAGCACCACCGGCTCACAGCAAGAAGGTCTTGGCTTCAATCCCAGGGTGGATTTAAAGAGTATTTAGAGTGTTCATGTGACACATTTTCCGTCAGCAAATTAGTTGTCAAATTATGTGGGGCAAGACTTCACACTGGATTTTGCAACAAATATAATGGGAACCAAATTATTGTTTTTTTTTTTTACTTCAAATGAAATAATAAATTCAGCTACAGAAAAAAGACTGATTAATAACTGAACATGAACAAACCCTGGAATATGGCTATTTAAATTAGTTACAACAACAACAACTGGAAAATTATTTCAAAGAAAGTTGTCTTAGTTAAATTCCTACATATAAAACCAATGTTTGCCAAGAAGGGTATGCGCCTTTTGAGTCTTCATCCTCCCAAGGTATCTTCCGCATCACATATCACATTTAGGGAGTTTTGCTTGCCACTGTCACCCTAGACTTGCTCAATTAGGGTCTATATATGTGTAAAGTTGCTTTGAGGCAATAGTAGTGCAGTGACACTGATGTATTGATTGTGTGTTGGTGTGTATTGAGCTGGTATGATTGGATCAGACACAGCAGTGCTGCTGGAGATTTTAAACACTGTTAACTTGCTGTCAAATTTACTAGAAACATTCACCATATTGCTCCAACTACTAGATGTAAAGTCAAAGACAGTAGCTCATCTGTTGCTGCACAGGTTGTTAGTCATCCTCTAATCCTTCATCAGTGCTCACAGGACACTGCCTACAGGTTGCTGACGGCTGGACATTTTGGCTGGTAGACTATTTTCAGTCCAGCAGTGATACTGAGTTTGGACTGTGGTGGCTTAGCAGTTAGGTTACTGGACTATGAACCAAAAGGTCCAGGGTTCAAATCCTACCTCTGGCACTGTTGGGTCCTTTAGCAAGGCCCTTAACCCACAATTGCTTGGATTGTAAGACTGTAACAACTGTAAGTTGCTCTGGATAAGGGCGTCTGCTTAGTGACATAAATGTACGTGTCTGATAAACTCGTAACAGTGCAACACACACAAACACACTACCACCATGTCAGTGTCATTGCAGTTCTGAGAATGATCCATCACACAAACAGTAGCTGATCTGTGGGGGTCTTGACCATTAGCGAACAAAGTAAAGTTTATAGAGAAACAAACTGACTACAGTCTGTAATTGTAGAACTACAGAGGGCAGTCACCACTAAAACTTAAAGACTAATCAGAATATAAACTGAAAAATATAGAATGCCTAAGACTTTTGCACAGTACTGTAAATAAATTTATGTGAGAATGCTGAGTGCGTTTGAACACACGGAGAATAGAGAGAAAGCTGAGAGAACGCTGAGAAAATGCTGACCACTGACGAGGATTGTGAAGATCACATGAAATTAGCTACCCCTTTAGGGACACCAGCAGCTAGTTACATGTGTCCCGGAAGCCAGAGTGCCAGACATTGTAACGAGTCTTAGCGAGTTCAATAGTCATAGATTCTCTAGGATAGTCGTTCATATAGGAGCTAATGATATACACCTTCGCCAGTCCGAGATGACTAAAGTTAGTTTTGTAGAGGTGGTTAGAGTGGCGAAGGTGATGTCCGATGCAGTAGTGTGCTCTGGATCCATCTCAATGCGGCGAGGTGACCAAGCCTACAGCAGGTTATGGTCACTGAACTGCTGGCTGTCCTAGTGGTGCTCTGAAAACAACGTGGGCTATATAGACAACTGGACAGCCTTTGAGGGTAAGCCTGTCCTTTTAGGATGGGACGGTGTCCATCCCACTTGGGAGGGTGCTGCTCTGATCTCCTGCAACATTGCCCATAGTCTTATGGCCAGATTGATTAGGGGCTGACTATCCAGAGCAGGGGTCAGGCAGCAGACAGACCGGCTTAACCAACTGTCTGCTGGTAGCCATGCACCGTCACCCAGAACTCACATTATTGAAACTGTGTCTGTTACCCGCATCCGTCCTAAACGTAAACGCACTCAAAAAGTCTGTTTTAATAACCTCATTAGTATAAACACAGATATCTCCCATTGAAATAACAACCTTAGACTAAAGCTAGGATTACTTAACATTAGATCACTTACAAACAAAGCAGTGATTGTAAATGAAATGATCACTGATAAACCCTTACACGCTCTCTGTCTCACTGAACCTTGGATTAGACCTGTTGAATATTTAGCCTTAATTGAAGACTCACCTCCTGTATACAGTCATGCTCATTGCCCCAAATTTCATATTTTTGCTCAATCATAGAGAAAAACAAGAATAATCATAGATTTCTCTTTAATACAGTCTCCAGATTAACTAAAAACGCTTCAGAAAATGATTCTGACATTCTGTGTAATTTTATCAGTAATAATTTCATGACTTTCTTTAATGATAAGATAGAAAACATTAGGCAAAAAACTCGATGCTTATCACATCACCAACCTATTCAGCAACCTTCCAGATGCAGCACTAGAGAAGACATCTGTTCAATTAGCTGTAAATCAAGACTAGAATCTTTTACCCCAATTACTAATACTGAAAGTCATCGTGTTTATTAGATCCAATTCCTACACGTTTACTCAAAGAAGTAATACCTAGCATTATAGTGCCACTGTTAGTTATTTTAAATTCATCCTCGGTTCAGGGATGGACGTTCCCTTTTTACAAAAATCTCTTCTTTTCTCCAGGTTCAAACCATCGTTCCTCCCTATCAATGATCTGCACGTCTTCATCCTTGAAAGAGTGGCCACTGGCCTGTAGGTGGGTGTAAACTGCAGAGTCCTGACCTGATGAGGTAGCTCTTCTATGTTGTGCGATCCGTTTCGCCAGTGGCTGTTTGGTTTCCCCGATGTACAATTCCTGGCAATCCTCCCGGCACTTAACGACATACACTACATTACTCTGTTTGTGCTGTGGGACCCAATCCTTGGGGTGGACCAGTTTCTGGCGTAGCGTGTTGTGGGGTTTGAAAGCCACCGAGACGCAGTGTTTGGAAATATGCATCTCAATTGTTTCTATATTCCTGCCACATATGGAACCACCACTTACGCTTAGACTGCGGTTGTTGTTCTCCTCTCGTCGATCTGCTTAAGCACTGTTTGGGTGTCTTACCGGTTTTGACAAAGGCCCAGTTTAGATAACCACATTTGCCCAGGGCTTGCTTAATGTGAGATTTCTCTCACATTTATAGATCATAATGTTTTACTGAATAGACTAGAAAATACTGTGTTAAGGGATTGGCACTTTCTTGGTTTAAATCCTACTTGAGCAACCGGTACAAGTCTGTTTATGTAAGTAATCTACGTTCTAAGCTCTCAAAAGTGAATTATGGTGTGCCACAGGGGTCAGTGCTTGGCCCACTTTTATTCACTCTGTATATGCTGCCCCTAGGCTCAGTTATTTGTAAACATGGCATTAGTTTCCACTGCTATATCAGCCAAACCTAATGATGGCCATACAATCAGCAAACTGAGGATTATGTAGAGGGAATAAAAGATCAAATGTCATTTAATTTTCTCTTAACTCAGATAAAACTGAGGTGGGACCCAAGGCTGTGAGAGACTGGTTGGCTACATGTAAATGGCTAAATCTAGATTCATCTGTAAAAAACTCAGATATCGTATTTGATTCAGATCTCTCCTTTGATGCGCACATTAGCAACATTACTTGAATTGCTTTCTTTAAATTACGTAATATCGCTAAGCTTACAAATATCCTCTCTTTTAATGATGTGGTAAAACTGGTTCATGCGTTTATAGCCTCAAGGTTGGATTACTGTAACGCCTTACTTACTGGATGCTCTAGTAAATTATAAATAAACTTCAGTTAGTTCAGAATGCAGCTGCCCGAGTGCTAACTCGAACTAGAAAATTTGATCATATCACTCCTGTTCTATCATCACTACACTGGTTACCAGTTAAATTCCGCATTGATTACAAAATACTTCTTATAACTTATAAAGCTCTACATGGCCTGGCCCCACATTATCTGAATGAACTCTTCAGAGTCTTACAATCCAGCTCGTGTACTTCGTTCGCAGGGTGCAGGACTACTTTTAGTTTATTCCAGACTCAGACACTCTCCAAATTTTAAGTCTAGGCTAAAGACATACTAATTTACACAGGCTTATGGTTAGACTTAGACTGGGGTGCATAGCTCGGGTTACTGGGGCCGGAGCCTGGAGTCCTGCCTTGTCCTTTAACCGGAAGAGTCTGGTGGACGGTCTGGCTGGGAGTCTGTCTTTGTGATCTTGACTTGTGCGTCCTTACCTTAGACAAAGGGCAGAGCTGGGGGTTCATAAACAAAAAACTTTGTGATCTTGGACATGGGGTTGCCGATGTCTCATGTGATCCCTCTTGGCTGTGTTACCTTCTGTTTCTCCTCTTTCTAGCTATGCTGCTATAGCTAATGCTGCCGGGGTCTCATGTTACACATGGCATCAGTGATTGTTAATAGACTCTGTGCTCTTAACCAATAACTAATTAAATTTTCTGTTTTCTCTCCGAGCTGTGTTCCGGTACCAGTTCCAGCCCCACACATGAAGTTCATCCACTGCAGCTTCACTCAAGCTGCTTCTGTCATCAGCTCCAGCCCCATCATACCCGAGCCACACCAGAGAGCAGTAACTCTTTCCCTCCTCTGGTTGGCTGGGGACTTTCCAGTGCTGCCAAGGACTTTCCTTCTTAGACTTAAGATCCTAGAGTGACTCTGCATCGGACTACATAATGGCGATATACATTAACGCCGATTTTACATAATTTTGCTTGAATTATTACTATAAGACTTATTTTAGATAAATTTGCTTCATTCTTAGATTTATCATCTACGCCACCCAAGGAGGTTGGGTCCCTTTTTGAGTCTTGGTCCTCCCAAGGTTTCTTCCTCATAATGCTTAGGGAGTTTTTTCCTTTCCACGGTCGCCCTAGGCTTGCTCAATTTGGGATTGAACGTAGATATTAGAAGATAATCTAAATTGTAAAGTTGCTTTGCGACAATGCTCCATTGTAAAAAGCGCTATATAAATAAATCTGACTTGATTTATTCACTCCACTTGGCTAAAATGTGACAAGTGAACCAAACTACAGGTACAAACACACCCTCATTGGGGTATTGCCCCACTAAATGACCCACTGACACAATTCCTGAGCCATGCTAGTTTGATAAGTCTGGCCAGCCCTGTTTATTTTCCTCATTTAACATCATGTCAGGATCTATGGCTACGCACAAGACATACACATCATTTTAATTCCCAGGCTTTATTTCCCATCACTTCTTCTCAGACTCTTGTAGGTTCTTAAGCCAAGCAAATATGGACAAAAATGAAGGAGCAAGTTCCAACTTTATTTTTCAGGATTTACAAGGATTTATTTCACTGTTCTAATATTGTTCTTGGTGGCCAAATACAAACTGAGCTGATGTTTCTTAACCATGTTCATTCCCAAATTATTAATCAAATGATTATTCAATCCTGTAAATAGCTGTAAAGACAAAAAAAGGAAAATCTCATCTGCCCCTGTCCAATTAAAAGTGCAAATAGTTAAAAACAGACTGCTTAAAGAAACATGCTCACAAATTATTAATGAACAACGGTCTTATAACTAACCAACATATCTATTTACTGCCTTAACCTACAGAAGAGCAAAAGGTGAAAAATAATTACGAATTTAGTTGTTATATTTTACAGTCATGATACTGAAGAAAGGCTTTTGATATCCTGGATATGGCACACATTGTTTGGTCCTTGCACACTTCCTAAAATGTACCTCTCATGAGTTTCTTTCTTTTTTAAATTTTTCTTCATATCCATTACATTTCACGGTAAATTGAGATTACATCAAGGTAATACTGAAACATACAGAACTTAAAGAAAGTAGTCAGGTGTCCGACGGGTCACATGGGGCTCTCCTCTGCGAGGGGCTGGGTCAAACTGCAGACTACGTAATAAAGAAAAAGTGCGTTAGAAATCCCTCATCAAGACAGTCATTTTAAATAGTATACAGATATTACATGAATCAGGACTCAATATAGGAACACAAGTAAAAGTTTTCCTCATTTAAAAATTACATTTAAACACAAGGTTTAAGACTGGGGTCCAAGCAGCAAACCTATGTGCCCAGACAATGTTTGATTAAATCACACACACTAAGAATAATTTTTTTTATTCATGATTTTAAGGTTGCAGTGTGGCTCAGGTCCAGACCGAGAACAGATTCCACAAACAATAACAGAAAAATGCTCCTCCACACCACACAAGCAGTATTTGGGCAAATCACTCGAGCTAACAACAAAGTACAGTCAAAGACTACAAAACACTGGTGTTTTGCATTACTGACACTGTGCCCTTCGAGGATCAATGTTGTAAAAGTTGCTCAAATTAAATCACTGATGGTTATATAACTGTTGTCACAACTTAGTAAATGTGAGTGGTATATAGGTATAAAGGCATGGAGTATAGCAGTTAAAAGGTTTCTATCAAAACATGACCTTCATTACAGCATTGGCATGATTTTGCTTCCTGGACATGTTTGGGTGCACTTTAATCAGCTGATCATTAACCACCTTAACTTTCCTATCAAGTACAACTTTTTGGATATAACATTTTTGTGAGTTCTCGTCACATTTTAAGTCTACTAGTACTAGTCACTCTGGATAAGGCCTGGATGTAGGTACTAAGCAAATGTTTCTGTTCACACAATGGCAATTTGTCGGTACCAAAGCAACAAGAGACATGGAGTCTATATAAGGTAAGTGACTGTCACAACTCATGAACCAGATGTGAAAAACGACACCATTCCAGATGAGGAAACCTGGTCATCCTCATCTGACAACACAGCCATAATTAAACAATCTGGCCAAGGAATTAGATTTGTCAAAACAAAGGCAGAACTACTTGGTTCAATATTGAAAGCATGTGGGTTGCTGTCACCAGGTACAAAAAAACCTGGAGAGACAGAGGACAGTCAGAGAGAGACAAATTAAGGTGGGGGTGGTAGCCAAACCACATCTGAGAGGAAGAACAAGGAATCCATGTGACCCACAAGGAAAAGACACCACTGGGGTGCCAGAAAGGTGGGGAAGTTGGGCACTCAAATCAGATGGACACAAGGTTGTCAACACATGGCAATGGACTTATGGAATCAAGAATGAAGTGATAAAAACTGTAAGAACGTCAGAAGCTTGAGCATACACCAGGCCGAGACAAAACGCTTGACAGTGGAAGTGATGGCACAACACTCCTAAGCACTTTCAGGTAAAATACAGGAGGAGCACGGCCTGGGTTCAAACCACAGTGCCCAGAGTCTCATGGTGTCACCCACACACATTGCCAGTAGTCCTCTGGCTGCTCCATGAGACAGCAGTACACCAAGCCATCAAGGAGCATTAGCTGCCTGCAATGCAGAGCCCACACAGCCTCCGACTGCCCCACAGTCCTCAAACTTTTGACATTGACAACAACATTTACAAAACTGGAAGGGACTGCCAAGGTAGGCTGAAAATGGGGCACCGATAGCATATCTTCCAAACCACAGAATAAGGAAATTCCAGTTAAAAGACATTATAAGGGGGTGGCGGAAGTGGAGAAGTAAAGCTTAGGACACCTTGGAACAATCCAAAGAAAGGAGCTCCTGACCTTGCAGAGCACCAGCAGAGGAGCTGGAGGGAACGGGCAAGGAAGAGAACGGCATTCTTAGCCAATCCCTTCAAGTTGACCCAGCAGCTCCCTGGTATGAGAGCGACTAGCTGCCTGACCTGCTCCATAGATGCGAAAATTTTTTAAAAAGTAAGTGCACCTACAATAACACCAAGAGACAAACTACTGGCACTGTGCAAAGGGCTGATATCACCTTAGAAAAAAATTCAATTTGAATGAGCTCCACTTCAGTGAAGTGGAGAAAGTGTCAAGCTCCAGCTCAGCACCGGGCCCTTGTGGAGTGCCCTACAAGGTCTGTAAGAACTACAAAGCTACTCCATCAGTTTTGGAGGAGCCTGACAGTTATCTGGAGGAGAGCACATATTACCTAGTAATGGAAATGCAGAAATATAGATACTGACAAAGGAAATCAAAGAACCACAACCAATCTTGGATAACCTCTTCACTCAGCATGAGAGCAAAATGTCCATCTCTAAATCTCTAACAATACCAACATACATCATCTAGCCCTTGTTGAAATCAGACAACATCTTGGTTCCCGAGACAAATTTACCCTACTGGAAGGAGAGGATGGAAAAAGCCCATACAAGGAAGAGGGAGAAGAATTAGAAGCTGGTGAGGACTGCCACAGAAACGGATGCCTAACTGTAGAGATGGAGAATCGAGGGTTTGTAAGTCATTCCCTCAGCAAGTTTTGTTTTAAATTTATGTAGGGTGTACTCACACTAGGCAATTTGAAATGTGCTCGGGTGCGTTTGGTACCCGAGCGCGGTTTGTTTGGCTAGTGTGAGCGCTCCCAATCGCGCCTGGGTGCGATTCATGAACCGCCCTCCAGTGCACTTGAAAGAGGTGGGCCAGAGCGCTTTCATCATCATGATACACGCTCACACAGCACAGTGGACTTAATTGTTGTACATGTGATCGGATAATCACATAATTGTGTCTTTCTTTGGTTTCGTTTTGTGCACGCTGACACACAGCCCTAATAAGCCTTATAATAAATTTACTGATGATGTGACACTGATTTTCAGCTTCTCGTGCTGCACAAAGGGCTCGATGCTTATACATGGCTTTTTTTGTTTCAGTTTGTGCTTGCTGACACACAGCCCTAATACACCTTATAATAAGGTGCATTGATTATGCAGCTCACTGTGTTTCAGCTTCTTGTGCTGTACAGCAAACTTTATGCTTACTATGTGACCTTTTGTTTCCCATTGTGCGCTGACACACAGCCCTAATAAGCCTTATAATTAATGTACTGATTTCGGCATCTCGTGCTGCATGCAAGAAGATTTTTAGGGAGGCAGCTGTGTGTCAGCGTACACAAAACAAAGCCAGAGAATGGCACAAACACATGTGATTACCCAATCACACACAGTGGGGCAAAAAAGTATTTAGCCCGCCACAGATTGTGCAAGTTCTCCTACTTAGAAAGATGAGAGGGGTCTAATTTTCACCTAAGGTACACTTCAACTATGAGAGACAAAATGAGGAAAAAAAAAATCCAGGAAATCACATTGTAAGAACTGAATTCTAAATTATGGTGGAAAATAAGTATTTGACAGGAGATTTTTAGGTTTCTATATTGTAGTATCATTTTGGTTTAAGGATAGCAATTAAATGTTTGTTATTTATTGCCAGTGTAGTTTAGTGGAGATGCTTTCTTAAATCTTTGATAAAGTCATCACACTTGTTTTTACTAAGCATTATTTAATGCTTTTATGAAACCAACTAAACTAAAACGATTTACAAAATGATACACAATCACACTTTTAAGATACTTACAAAGAGTACTTTAGGGTGTCATCCAGTTCCATGATCGCAGCCTGGTTACCACAGCGATAGCAATAGTTGGGTGCACTGAAAATTGTTACCACATTACGATCATGGCACCAGTTGTAACCCTGGAAAGAAAAGTTTGGGTTTATTACACAACTTGGATCAGAGTGCTACATAAGTATCACGCGGGATCCTGGAATAAGACTTATTTTTAACTTTGGGGAAAAGAGTTAAAATGACTGACTGATTAAGCCAAGTTTAGAAATGAAAGTTTACAATTTGGTCAGAATGATAAAGAAATTCTTTATCATTCAAAGAAAGGTATCAATAGAATACCATATTATTATCATACATATTATATCCATATTCTAGAATACCATATCAAAGAAAGGTAAGAAATTTTCTCCTTACCTTTCACTTGCATTAAACAAATTACTTCCAGCGTATTTAATAGTTCTCAAAATAGAAGTCATTGCTAAAGCATGCAAAGTTTCAGCGATAAAAAGATGTGGCTCCACCCACCTCCATCACAAGCTGGTGAGCTCTAGACACAAGCGTAAGGCCATTGGCATGGTTAAAGGTTTCGGATATGTCCTGCCCAAATGTATAACCTGCACCCCTGGGGGAAATTCCCCAGCCCCCTCGGTCATCTGGGTCAGACCACAGCAAATCACACATGGGTCCCTAGGAAGCAGACAGTTTGCAGCTTAAATATTACAGTACATTTTGGTGGACAGAATGATAAAGAAATAATGTATGAGGTCAACTATCATGTCAAACCCTAGTCTTTAGACATATACCTCATGTGGAACTTCCTGCAAGCGGTCCAGTGCACGAATATGATCCAATGTGTCTATGGATGGTGAGAGTCCTCCATGAAGACAAAATATCTGAGAAGAACATTGGTTACTTTTATTAGAAATCCAAACTCCTCTTTCTGTTACAGGTGTAGAACTGAAACTATACAATAAGAAAATGTACCTGGCCATCCACCAGGGCTGTCAGGGGAAGGTAATCAAAAAGGTCTGTAAAGTATTTCCAAACATTTGCATTCCCATATTTCCTTAAGCACTCATCATAAAAGCCATACACTTGTGTGATCTGCCTGCTTTCATGATTCCCTCGGAGTATCGTGATGCGTTCACGATACCTAACCTGAAAACAAAAATTCATAATCAGTTTTGAATGTCAATGTCAATAAACAGCATTACTACCTTAACCCCCATACCTTAAGAGCTACAAGCAATGTGACGGTTTCCACAGAATAATAGCCTCGATCCACATAGTCTCCCATGAAAAGGTAATTTGTGTCTGGTGATTTTCCTCCAATTCGGAATAGCTCCATAAGATCATGAAACTGACCATGGACATCTCCACAGACTGTTACTGGACACCGTACCTCTTGAACATTCGATTCTTTGGTCAAAATCTCTTTAGCCTGTAAAAAGAACAGAACAAAAAAATTATCCAACAAAATAAATGAAAGCAAATTTTAAAACTAAATGTTTTAAAAAATAAAAATAAAATGTTATAAACTGGCATTAATCAGTACATGTTGTCAGCATTCAATTAATCTAAGTTTAGATTAAGGCTTATTCTTCAAGCTCTGATCAGAATGCAACCTGCATGTTTTTATATTATATCTGAGAGGAGGTGGTAGCCAAGAAAGCACTGTGCAAAACTCCCCGTCCCTCTTTAATCCCAGTAAAACAAGTACAGGACACCAGTTACTGTGAAAGCACACTAAACAGAGAATTGTGTTTTGATAATGTACGGCTCTGTTCTAATGACCCTATAAATTACAATTTAGTGCCGGTATTCTATTAAGAGTAGGGGTGTAACAATTAATCAAATTAGTCGACTAAAATCAACTAACAAATTTAACAGTTGATTCATCAGTGATCGTCATAAGGCGTGTTTCTCAGTAACTCGGAACAGTTTTACATTACTGCTTACAGGAGATATAACAAAGGTGTGATGGCAGTCAAAATCCTCAAATGTGGGAGCATTTCACTCTGAAAAAAGGTTGCCAGTTGTACTATTTGTAAGTCCAATCTTAGTTGGCATGGGAACACATCCTCCATCTTAAGCTCAAACACATTGACAGTAGTTTGCTAATGTTAAAAGTTGTCCTTTTGCTATGAGCAGTAACATTAGAAATGCACGTTCTCTTAAATCATTAATCCAGTTGGAAGGGAGATGCAAGTAACTATTATTCACAACGAGAAAATAGTGTGTCGTTGTCTTAATGTCGAGACCACAGGTGCATTCAAACAGTTTCCTGTTTGCTTTGACTTAAAAAAAAAAAAAAAAAAAAGTAACCGTTCATAGAGAACACGTTTGCCACTGTTCGCCAAATTTTAACGCACCTCATGGTTCTGGCTGGAGATACTGATTTGGTTCTGTCAAGTCATTTGTTTTAAATTTTGACAGAAAGTAGTAGTGCTGGGCAGTATACCGGTTCAACTGGTACACCGGTGTTAATTTCCTTTATGCTATGCATACCGGGGCATAGCAGAAACGCAGCGTTAACAAATAGGCAGCAAATTATAAAATATGTTTTGCTGCTAGAAGCGCTGCTAAGTAGAATGATATCGCCGAACAGCATGCTGGTAGCATAAAGTACACCACGGCCTAGAAATAGTCTGTTAACAGCTGGGAAAGGCTAAATAAAATTGAAGAACAGAACACTGAAATGGATTATAATTTCAGATTGAAGATGCAAAAGAAGAACCACCTTATGAATGCAGTAACTCTAGAGACTGATTCAGAGCAATTATTAACCCACTACATTTGGGGTGTCTTACTAGAGTGAAAATACTTCAGCTAGAAAAAGGCGCATCTCTTTTTTTTAAGCTCTGTTTTTAACATATTGCAAATCGCACAAGAAAACATTCGGCAACTGTTTCATGCATTCTGATTTGTGTACTATTGTGGGGCGAGTAAAACCCTGCATTAATCTTTACTATAGACATAACGGATTCGGCTGGTTTTAGCGTGATCGCTCTCGTATAACCAATTCTCTGCTGGTCAATCACATATCAACAGCACAGTGCTTTTACCAACTTTAATTTATAATTCAGTTCAGATGTGTAAAGCTTCAAGCACTTGAAGCACTTTAGTACTTTAACAGATAAGGCTTTAACTGTAGGTTGTTACAAAAATTGTAATTGATTTTAATATTCACCGACAGTGAGCAGGATCCACTTAAAATTGCTTTCGAGTCCATCTTAGAATCCATGGGTATCACTCAATGTGATGGGACCAACCTACTGCTGTAATCATACTTTAGATCTAATATTAACATTCGCTATTGCTATAGGTAACCTTGATGTTTTCCTGCAAAGTGATTTGATTTCAGATCAATATCTTTTAGTATTTGAGCTATCTCTAATTAATAAAATCCTTCTGCCACGTTATCACACCAAGCGCACTAATACATCTGCTACTCCAGCTGCGTTTATTAAAAACCTACCAGACTTGAAATTTAATACACCTACGGAGATCAATCATCTTGAATGTGTAAATGACCAATCAGAATGTGTGCTTCGCTCAACCCTGGACACGATTGCTCCTGCTAGGATCAAACGCATTAGGGAATAAAGGCTAGCACCATGGTGTCCGCTGTAATGAACACAGTGCCTTAAAGCAAAGAACACGGCATCTAGAGTGCAAGTGGAGACATAGCAAATTGGAGGTGTTTAAGATTGCTTGGAGGGACAGCATGGCAGTGTATAAGCATGCCCTTACTAAAGCTAAAGCTGCATACTTCTCAATCATAGAAAAAAATAAGAATAATCCAAGATTTCTCCTTAAAACAGTCTCCAAATTAACAGAAAACCCTATAGAAAGTGATTCTCCCGTTCTGTGTAATTTTAACAGTAATGATTTCATGACTTTCTTTAATGATAAGATACAAAACATTAGGCATAAAACTCGATGCTCATCACATCACCAAACTATTCAGCAACCTTCCAGATGCAGCACTAGTGAAGACATCTGTTTAATTAGCTGTATATCACGATTAGAATCTTTTACGCCAATTACTAATACTGAACTATCCGCACTGATCAGCTCATCTAAGTCATCAACATGTTTATTAGATCCAATTCCTACACGTTTACTCAAACAAGTATTACCTAGTGTTATAGAGCCAGTGTTAGTTAGTTTAAATTCATCCCTTACCTTTGGTTATGTGCCCAAATCCTTTAAGTCTGCCATTATCAAGTCACTGATTAAAAAAAGCCAATCTTGACCCTTGTGTGATATCTATTTATAGACCAATTTCAAATCTAAAATTTCTGTCCAAAATCTTAGAAAAAGCCATCTATCAGCAGCTCTGCAGTTACCTCCAAAAGAATGGTATTTTTGAAACATTTCAGTCTGGCTTCAGGCCTCATCATAGTACTGAAACAGCATTAATTAGGGTACTAAATGATTTGTTGATGTCCTCAGAGAAGGGATGTGTTTCTTTTCTTGTTCTGTTAGATTTAAGTGCAGCATTTAACACTATAGATCATGATGTTTTACTACATGACAATAAGGAGTTAGTGATGTATTTTGAACACAACTATGTCTCCTGTATGGAGCTTTTGCAGCGTGCTGCTTGGATTACATACATAGTGAAAATAAACCGTCAAGGAAGTGATCGGAATAATGAATATAATAAGATGTTTATAACAGCATTACCCCACCAAATACGCAGAGTTTGACAAAGCAAACAAAGTCAAAGAGGCTGAGGCTAAAGCTAAAGCTAGCAAGAGCACAGAGCCAAGCACAAACCAGCAGCCCCTGCTATCTTTTTTTTAACGGAGCATTCAGTGAATCTATATTATATCATGTTATATTATATTAACTCCTGACAGTACAGTAAGTTACAAACCTATATAAAAGCCTGTTGTCCCAGCCGCCCCCGAGCCATAATAAAATGTGATAACACCATGAAATCTGTTGAATTCTTAAAAATGGTGTGAAACAAATTTTTGCCAGCACTAGGAAGAAGTGTTAGGAAAGTTCATTAACACTGTTTTTTTGAATAAAGCATTTTATTTTTATTGTCTTCACTGATAGTTAACAAATGCACAACACAATCTCAAGCTAAATGTAATGTAGGCTGCTAGCTACACAAGAGTTATTTGGTAATTGAGCAATTCATAATACGAATAATCGATTACTCGTTTCAATAATTGACAGATTATTCGTCTATCAAAACAGACGTTTGTTGCAGCCCTACTTAAGAGATGCAGTTATCATCAAACATAACTCTTCTGATTTTACAACATCAGAAAATAAGAGGAGGTGCTTCAAGGAAAGCATTGCGGAGTCAAACACCTAACTTAGGGTCTGCTCACACTGAGTCCGATTGCCTCGATGCTTGTACTTACTATGTGGCTTTTTTCACTTTGTGTGCACTGACACAGCCCTAATGCATCTTATAATGAAGTGCGCTGCATGATCAGTGCACTGTCTTTCGGCTTCTTATGCTGCACAGCAGACTTAATGCTTGTACTTACTATTACACTTCATTGGTTTCACTTTGTTCACACTGACACACAACCCTAATAAGGCATAAAAATGTACTGATTACGTGACGCACTGATTTTCGGCTTCTTGTGCAGCATGTAACAAGATTTTTAAGGCAGCAGCCGATGCCATTTTCCGCACTGGAGCACGATTTGCAATCACACTACATGCGTACAGTGCGCGAGACCATCGACTAGTATAATTGCTCCGAATCGTGTCGGGGTGTGACGCGTGCTCGGGCATGCTTGAAGAGGTGGGCCCAAGCATGGATCGTGGTTCGACACGATTCGGAGCAAATACACTAGTCAAACGCATCCGAGTGCAGTGCAAATTGCCCAGTGTTAGTACGCCCTTAGTCTCTGCACCTCATAACCACGTATGGGTGCTCAACAGGGACTGCATTTCCTGAGGAAGCTCACCAAGTACGTTTACATGCACATAGCAATTCGATAAATGCCGAAAACCTGATTTTGTCAGTGATCCAATCAAGAGTATACATGCACAGTAATCAGATAATGGCTCCAGCTTTAGATTATACACACACACTATATACGGTAGTGTGACAAAGTGTTTGCCCCTTCCTGATTTCCTAATTTTTTGCATGTTTGTCACACTTAAGTGTTTCAGAACATCAAACCAATTTAAATATTAGTCAAAGACAAAACAACTAAACATAAAATGCAGTTTTTAAATGAAGGTGTTTATTATTAAGGGAGAAAAAAAAATCCAAACTCACATGGCCCTGTGTGAAAAAGCGATTGCCCCCCTTAAAACTGTGGTTTATCACACCCGAGTTCGCTGTCTCTAGTCACACCCGTTCCTGATTATTGCCACACCTGTTCTCAATCAGGACATCACTTAAATAAGGCCTGCCTGACAAAGTGAAGTACACCAAAAGATCCTTAAAAGCTACACATCATGCCGAGATCCAACGAAATTCAGGAACAATTGACAGAGAAAGTAACTGAGATCCATCAGTCTGGAAACAGTTATAAAGCCATTTCTAAAGAATGGTTGTTTTGCTGCTTCAGGACCTGGAAGACTTGCTGTGATAAATGGAACTATGAATTCTGCTGTCTATCAAAAAATCCTGAAGGAGAATGTCCGGCCATCTGTTGTTGACCTCAAGCTGAAACGAACTTGGGTTCTGCAGCAGGACAATGATCCAAAACACACCAGCAAGTCCAGCTCTGAATGGCTGAAGAAAAACAAAATGAAGACTTTTGGCCTAGTCAAAGTCCTGACCTGAATCCTACTGAGATGCTGTGGCATGACCTTGAAAAGGTCGTTCATGCTCGAAAACCCTCCAGTGTGGCTGAATTACAACAATTCTGCAAAGGTGAGTGGCCAAAATTCCTCCACAAAGCTGTAAAAGACTCATTGCAAGTTATCACAAACGCTTGGTTGCAGTTGTTGCTGCTAAGGGTGGCCCAACCAGTTATTAGGTTTAGGGGGCAATCACTTTTTCACAGAGGATCATGTAGGTTTGGATTTTTTTCTCCCTTAATAATCTCATCTGCAACTGCATTTTGTGTTTACTTGTGTTGCCTTTGACTAATATTTAAATTGGTCTGATGATCCGAAACACTTAAGTGTGACAAACATGCAAAAACAATAGGAAATCAGGAAAGCGGCACTTTTTCACACCACTGTAAAGGGGTGTACACACACACACACACACACACACACACACACACACACACACACACACACACACACACACACACACCTCCACCATATCTCTCGCCATCTGTGATGGCAGAACGGATTCCCAAGACACTTTACATCGACAAGCCAACCTTTCACCCTCGCCATTTCTGAAATGTCTTGCCAGCAATGAATTTCTACCCATCTAAGCTGCTAAGTTCAGACTAGTGCTGGACTGACATGGGTTTTTTAATGGCTCAGAGTAGGGTCACTGACGGTCGATATATAACGCCAATATCACTTTTTTTTGGCTGAAGAACTGATAAAACTAATAACACCAAGTGAGACACCAAATTGCTGACCTTAAATTAACATAAATATAAGCTATAAACGCCATCTCTGCTTGCACTGTCTTTTTTATAAATAAAAAAATAAAAGTTTTATTCCTCAACATTTATTACCAGATAACAGCATCACATTCTTATTCAGGAAAAAAAATTTAATGTGCAAATAATTGCCAATTTTTATTATTATTATTATTATTATTATTATTATTATTGAGTAGTGTATATAGCATCAGAATCTTTTTGTTTTTAATCCCCATTTTCAGTTAAAAAGCAGCAAGTTGTAACGCTGGAAACAAAGTTCATCTTCAACTAAATGACCCCACCCTCACTGAATCTCAGCACCTTTTTGTCACTCAGTTCCAGTTCATGAGCTGCAAGTTCTAATGGAGGAAAAAGTTTCTCTGCATTTTCCTAACTGTTTTTGAATAGTGGATACAAATGGCTAAGTGCAGATGTCAGCCAAAGTTGATTATTTGACAAAACGGCAAGACTGATCTTAAGTGCTTCAGATCACAGAAATAACCATCAATCACAGATTACTCACCAAGTAGTGCACATGGTAGCAGCTTCTTTTTGTTTTTAATTCCAGTTAATTTTCTCATAAATGGCCCCACCTGGTTTTTAGTCACTCGGGAAACAAAGTTTCTCTGCATTTTCTCCACTCTTTTTGAATATCGACCTTATGGGTGCATGTATCAGCCGATGCCAATCATCTCAAAACGGCAATAATCAACCTATCACTAATAAACAGTTGTTTCATTTCTATTAGGACATAACAGAACTCAAACCACACTTTCGCCACTGTACAATGCAGTGTGCTGCCCCAGTGACGCTTCTGTTTAGGTCACCGACCCAGTAACTGTGTTCTGTCCCAGCAAGAACTGATTCACGGTATTAGCAGCCACTGCACTGACACTGCTGAACGTGCAATACTAGTAGATGGTGTTCTGACACAGTAGTCACTGATCTTTTAACTCCATGGTATCAGTAGCCACTGTTCTGCTGAGTGTGCGATACTAGTAGCTGCTGTTCTGACACAGTAATCACTGTTCTGTCGAATGTATCATCTGGGTAGTTGCCATACTGCCAGTCTGCACTGATCAGTTTAGTGCACCAGAAAAGTAACAACTGCTCCATACTCCTGGTTTTACTGGCCCTGCGATGGATTGCCGTCCTGTCTAGGGTTGTTCCTGACTTGCGCCCAGTGTCAACACACAGGATTTCCTGTGACCCTCACCAAGTCATAAGCGGACAAGATAACGAATGAATTCATAAAATACAGATGCGTGGTACTTCAGCCTGGTGGTACAGTCCTGTGGCAAGAAAAATCTGCCCTACTTCTGACAGGTCAGTGGGAACATGACGTCGTCATCCTCCTCCATTATAGTCCCAACCAACTTTCAAAAGATTAAAGTAACTTAATATTACATTGGTAGCTGGATATTGTGTACATCTCTGAAAATCTTGCGTGTGAGTATGCTCACTCTCCCAGCTGAAGTATCTGTATGGCTACGTTCCCTCCCCGAATGCCTTTCCTTGTAGCTTATTGTTTTGTTGTGGCGCTGACCTTCAGGTGTTTACCTGTTTTGTGGTTAATTGTGGAGTAATTATTTGAGTACAAAACTCCAAACCATATGTTGTTTTCTTCCAGTCACTGGAGAACAGAGCTGTATCACAAAACCTCCTCCTTGTACTCGAGTCTTGGACTTTCAGCATGCTGGTGTATGAAGTGGGGAACTGAGGAGCAATACCATAATTTATGGGAAAATGTTTATTTTTCCCCATGAACAGATGTGGCCTACATTAAACTAGCATAGAAGATCGATATTTTATGTCAGGATCGGAAGTATCGATCCGCCCGTGCAGGGCGTCCAAAAGTTTGCTACTTTTGTTATCTTGAAACAGTAAAACACGGAAATGAAAACGTACTCGTATTTAAGTAAAAAGTGTCACCTTTAACGTTGTGCCTTTCAAAAATCAGGTCATCTTTACACCGAGCAAAATGGCGTTGACTCTCTGAGTATGGTGGACAATAGAGGAAGAGTGACAGTGTGCAGAAAAATGCATTTGTTTTACTGAAGTGAACACACTTAATATTAAATCCAGTAATAAAGCGTACGGAGCACTGTACTGAACACCCGGCCTTATGTTAGCTAGCGAAGTGAGCAAATGCTTCCTAGCTGTAACATTTCGAAATATTTGTTGGTTAGGCGAGCTTAAGTTAAATAGACATATTACGATTTGTAGCGCGACTCATTTTATGCCAACTAACAGAAATATTTCTAAATTTGTTCTAAGACTTAATGTGTAACCGGCTTGTGTTAAAAAGGACTTAGGCGCCATTTTGACTTCACTTAGCTACGCAGCTGCTAGCCTGTCAGCTACTAGTTAGCACACTGATGCACTGCAATCTCTACAAAACCTGAAGCTAACTCCGTTAAAAACGACAGACATGGCCCTGTATCGGTACACTTACCTTCTCACATAGCGTTTTGACCTGACTTTCCGTCAGCTGTCTGCATTCATTCAGTTGTTCGATCCACTGATCAAGTTCCTTCGTAAAGGCCTTTTCGTCCATAGCTACTTGTTCTGCTTGCTGCTATCAGGTGATTCAATCACAGGTGGACGTCTTAAAAATAAAGTTACCCCTCAGATTCGCAAGCTTCACCTAGTTTTTGAGAGTACCCACTCTGTTCTAAATCGATCAACAGTATGCATGTGTCTGGTACTTGATTTTATTACTTAAATAAAAAGGCTTAAACGTCAGTTCCACCCTCAGCCCGGAGCGCTGCACAGCCAGCTTCCCCCTCTGTGCCGCTCTGGCCACGCCTGTTAACGCCGCATTCAAGATGGTGACGTTGACTAAGATGGGGAGCAAATACCCACTCGCTCTTTTATTCTCGGTTTTTATTTTTCAAACCGTTAGTTCAGCTACGGTATCATCTAATAGTAAGTTATACACATCTTGTTATACTGTGTATTTTTATTATTATTGTCTGTAACTATTGGATACTCACGTAGCTAGCATAGCGTTGCAATGTAAGACATATTTCAGGAATAATAAAAGGGTAGAAAGGACAATCTATTCTGTACAGAATCTCCTGGGGAATAGTCTTTACACTTATTTCGCAATAAGTTTTAAAGCTAACTAAGACGAGTCTTAGCTGTGCGCGATTATTGGAAGGAATAAATGCGCAGGACGTTGCTATGCAACTTGTGTTTCCGACGCACAAATGAGAAACCTTGCATAACATTGTGGATAGCGTGGCGGCTAAACGCTACAATATTCATTTAGTTTAGTATAATTGCTTTTATATTGGACATTCGCCCGATATTCTGTTTTCCGTCTTCTGTTTCTTAAAAAAATAAAATGTTCAAAATTAATTTAAAGAGTATATTATTACATTGCAATGACAATAGAAGCAAATAAAATTGAATAGATTTCCCAAAACTTTCGTTTACCGGCTCACTAATCTTAAATATATCATTAAGAGACCGCGTATAATGTGCAACCACAGTATAAATGCAGTAACAAATAAGTAATGAAATAACCAAACACGAACAAACAATTTAAGTAACTGAAATTTGTAGCAGTTATCCAGGGACAGGTTAATTAAATGTCATACACTATGAATTGACAAACCGTAATAATAAAAACACTTATAATAACACGAAGTAACTGAAGGTTGGGATTATATTATATAACATACACATTTATTAAAATTACTGTTACCCTCTCCATAGTGCATGAATTTTATTCTATATTACACATGGTCAGTCAGATTTATTTATATAGTGCTTTTTACAATGGAGCATTGTCTCAAAGCAACTTTACATTTTTAGATTATCTTCTAATATCTACAGCCAGTTCCAAACTGAGCAAGCCTAGGGCGACAGTGTCAAGGAAAAACTCCCTAAGTGTTATGAGGAAGAAACTTTGGGAGGACCAAGACTCAAAAAGGGACCCAACCTCCTTGGGTGGCGTGGATAAATGTAAGAGTAAAACTAATTTATCTAAACCAATAAGTCTTATAGGGATAGTGCAAATAAAATGTAAAAAATGCATATCGGCATTATGTAGTCTGATAAATAGAGTTATTCTAGGATCTTCAGTCTAAGCAGGAAAGTTGTTGAGGGAACTTCGTCCCCAGCCAACCGGAGGAGGGAGAGAGTTACTGCCCTCTGGTGTGGCCCGGGTATGATGGGGCTGGGGCTGATGATGGACACAACTTGAGTGGAGCTGAAGCGGATGAACATCATGTGTGAGGCTGGAGCTGGTACAGGAACACTGCTTTGAGAAAAACAGAAAATGTAATTAGTTATTGATTAAGAGCACAGTGTCTATTAACAATCACTGATGCCATATGTAGCATGAGACCCCGGCAGCATTAGCTATAGCAGCATAGCTAGAAAGAGGAGAACTGGTAGGCAAAAACACATCCAAGAGGGATCACATGAGACATCGGCAACCCCTTGGGAGGCAGAAGACAGCAAACCCAACGTCTCTGATCACCATAAGACTCTTTGACTATGAACCCCCAGCTCTGCCCTTAGTCTCAGACAAGGATGCACGAGTCAAGATCACGAGGATCGAAGCCCAGTTTCAGCCAGACCGCCCACCCGACACTCCCGGCTAACGGACGAGGCAGGCAGGCCAGACATGACTCCAGACTCTGGCCCCAGTGACCCAAGCCATGCATCCCGGTCTACATCTAGTCAAAAGCCTGCGTAAATAAGTACGTATTTTAGCCCGGACTTGAAAAAGTTGGAGAGTGTCTGAGTCTCGAACGAAAGTGGAAATTTATTCCATAGTTGGGGGGCCATGTATGAGAAAAGCCTTTCTCTCTCTGCTTTGACTTTTTTAATTCCTGGAGCTAAAAGAAGTCCTGTACCCTGCGAACGAAGTAGACGAGCTGGATTGTAAGACTCTAAGGGTTCACTCAGATAATGTGGGGCCAGGGCCATGTAGAGCTTTATAAGTTATAAGAAGTATTTTATAATCAATGTGGAAGAATTTAACTTGGTAACCAGTGCAGTGATGATAGAACAGGACTGATATGATCAAATTTTCTAGTTTGAGTTGGCACTCGGGTGGCTGCATTCTGAACTAATTGAAGTTTATTTATAGATTTTTCTAGAGCATCCAGTAAGTAAAGGCATTACAGTATCCAACCTTGAGGTTATAAATGCATGAACCAGTTTCTCTGCATCATTAAGAGAGAGGATATTTCTAAGTTTTAGCAATATTACGTAATTGAAAGAAAGCAATTTGAGTGATGCTGCTAATGTGCGCATCAAAGGAGAGATCTGAATCAAATCTGACACCTAAGTTTTTTACAGATGGACTGGGCAATACTGGACAGCCATCTAGATTTAGGATAGATGTAGCTAACCTGTCTCTCACAGCCTTGGGTCCCACTAATAGAACCTTGGTTTTGATCTGAGTTAAGTAAGAGAAAATTAAATGACATCCAATTTTTTATTCCCTTACACAGTCCACAGTTTTGTTGATTGTAAGGCTGTCATTAGGTTTGGCTGATATGTATAGCTGTGTATCATCTGCATAACAGTGAAACTAATGCCATGTTTACGAATAACTGAGCCTAGTGGCAGCATGTACAGAGAGAATAAAAGCGGGCTAAACACTGACCCCTGAGGCACGCCATACTTCACTTTTGAGAGCTTAGACCTTAGATTATTTACATCAACAAACTGGTATCGGTCGGTCAAGTAGGATTTACACCAAGAAATGTTACGGTTCTTACCTGTTTTGGACGCTAGGGGATGGCATTGGCTTACTTTTCCTCAGGTTGAGACCCTGACAGTGAGCGCGATCACGCATGCATGATTAAGGCGCATGCGATTGCGTTATTGTGTGATCACGTGTATATCCAATTAAGCTGCTTGATTGCATTATGTGCAACACCTGCTGACTCGGGCATATAAGGTTCGTCCTGAGTTCAGTCGGTGTCGCACCATCACCTGTGATGGGGGTACCATCGCCCATCGCAGCCCTCACCCGGCTCGGACGCTCGCCGATATCGGCCTTCGTTAGGGATAATGGTAGCTGTTTCTTTGTAGAAAAACAGTAATGATACAGCGGGCTTTAGACGCTGGAGCAGGGTAAGGATCCTTTGTTCGCGTCCCCTACGCTGCCATCACACGGCCCAGCCGGAGCCCTCCGGGCTTTAGACTCGCTGCTGCGGCGGCTGGAGCACCTCCCTCTTTTCCCGTCGCCGTTTCTGTTTCTCTCATTGTGTTTATGTTCCCCGCGCTTGAGTGGAAGGCAGGTGCCTCGCTCGCGCTGCATTTATTTGGAACGTTGTATTGCTTTTCAGCCCCGTTCCGCTTTTCCGCGTCCCTGTCATGCTGCGCATGCGTGGTATTGAGGCCAACATCGCGCACGCTGAAGCCCATACCTCGTGCACGCATGCGTAGAACCGTGACTCGCCTCGCGTCTTCGGGAGACCGCGAGCCTTACGTCACAGCGCGTCATCGCTTTCTCTTTCTCCCGAGCTGCCGGTTGGGCGCATGCGCAGTCTGTTAGAGGGAGAGAAAGCGATCGCTCTTTTTCCCTATCTGTGCAATTTTTTCCACGTTCGCCACACATCCCCTTTTTGTAAGCACAGTTAGTGGCGATCCTGCTTATATCTATCCACTCATTATTTTCTTTATTTTTGAGCTTGCGCTAGGCGGAGCTTTTTGTTCACGGTTAAACCACCGTTTTGTGTACATGTCACGTGGACTCACGGTTAAAGTCACGGACTCTGACGCTGTCGTTCAGAGTTCAATTCCACGTTGTGCCATCGTTGGCACAGCGTTTATTATTTAGCATGCTTTCTTTTTGAGTATATTTCAACTATTATTTTCGTTCACTAAATCCATCTGGAGCTAACTGCAATTGGGTCCTAAAACCCCTTTCTTTTTGGATTCGCTTTATACCATCTTGGTGAACCCGTAACAAGAAAGTGCTAATCCCTTAATACCTACAGTATTTTCTCTTCTGTTTAGAAAAAACATCTATGATCTATGGTGTCAAATGCTGCACTTAAATCTAACAGAACAAGAAAATAAACACATCCCTTATCTGAGGACATTAACAAATCATTTAGTTGCCTAATTAATGCTGTTTCAGTACTATGATGGGGCCTGAAGCCAGACTGAAATGTTTCATAAATATCATTCCTTTTGAGGTAACTGCAGAGCTGCTGATAGATGGCTTTTTCTAAGATTTTGGACAGAAATGGTAGATTTGAAATTGGTCTATAATTAGATATCACAGAAGGGTCAAGATTGGCTTTGTTAATCAGTGGTTTGATAACGGCAGACTTAAAGGATTTGGGCACATAACCAAAGGTAAGGGATGATTGTAAAATAACTAACACTGGCTCTATAATACTAGGTATTACTTCTTTGAGTAAACGTGTAGGAATCGGATTCAATAAACACATTGATGACTTAGACGAGTTGATCAGTGCGGATAGTTCAGTATTAGTAATTGGGGTAAAAGATTCTAGGTTTGATTTACAGCTAATTAAACATGTCTTCACTAATGTTGCATCTGGAAAGTGGCTGAATAGTTTGGTGGTGTGATAAGCATTGAGTTTATGCCTAATGTTTTCTATCTTATCATTAAAGAAAGTCATGAAATCATTACTGTTAATTACCGAATCGTCACCCACTTGCCCTGCTGCGAGGGCGCTGCCGGGGTGGGGGCACTAACTACACCTGTGGCATCCAGATCTGCTAAGCTAGAAGCTGAGCTTGCTTTCTCTAATGTCTGGGTGCCCGCCTCTAAAACTACAGTCTTCTCCGTCAGACTGACTACAAGCCTACACCAATCACAAATAAAATTTAAACTAATGACAGAGGAAGAATAGCTGAACATGCCACACTCGGCACAGGGAACAAGCGCAGCAGAAGCCGTCTTAATATAATTAATTCAATAATAAATTAAAGCTACTTAGCTTCGAGTGGTGTTGTGGGGTGCCGATTGAAGATGTGGTTCAGCCGGTGGTAAGCTGCAGCCGATGGTCCAATGCAATTCTTGATTAAAGCGTCAATGGAAGGTTAATATAAAACGTCACATAAAACTAAGTGTCAGAAAAAAAGAAAGTGGGAAAAGCCAAAAAGACGCAACTCTGGTAGTCCATGAACCAAATCTCAAGAGAAGGTGGGTCTTGTAGCAAGACAATGACTCTAAGCACACAAGTCGTTCTACCAAAGAATGGTTAAAGAAGAATAAAGTTCATGTTTTGGAATGGCCAAGTCAAAGTCCTGACCTTAATCCAATGGAAATGTTGTGGAAGGACCTGAAGTGAGCAGCTAATGTGAGGAAACCCACCAACATCCCAGAGCTGAAGCTGTTCTGTATGGAGGAATGGGCTAAAATTCCTCCAAGGACTGATCAACAGTTACAGGAAACGTTTAGCTGCAGTTATTTATGCACAGGGGGTCACACCAGATACTGAAAGCAAAGGCTCACATACTTTTGCCACTCACTAATATGTAATATTGGATCATTTTCCTCAATTAATAAATGACCAAGTATAATATTTTGTCTCGTGTGTTTAACTGGGTTCTCTTTATCTACTTTTAGGACTTGTGTGAAAATCTGATGATGTTTTAGGTCATATTTTTGCAGAAATATAGAAAATTCTAAAGGGTTCACAGACTTTCAAGCACCACTGTAATTACTTTGGAAGTTAATCCACGTAAATTTATGTTAATGCTGTATTTTACCTTTTTGCAGATGAAACAATTGCTGAAACAGAAAACACCTCAACTTCTATTCCTGCCAGCCTTCCTTTACATACATCAGCCCCTGATGAGAACACTTCTGAAACCCAAAACTCATTAAAACATGCAGTGGCTCAGCTTGATGCCACCCCTGCAATAAATACCTCAACACCAGAGTCACCAAAAGAAACAAAAGCTGCTGAACAAGTTTCAAGCCTAGTGAATTCAAATGAGGAGGAAACAAGTTTGCCATACCCTACTGGTACTCCTGATGCCAAGTCAGTCAGTCTCAACGACTCTACTAAAGAAGAATTGAGTTCCAGTTTGACTTTTGAGATCACAACCTCTCCTGTTGAAACAGATAGTAATGCAAATTACGAGGATGGAAATGATGAACCTGATGAATACGAGAAGATTGTAGTTAACTATCAAACCAAGGAAAACACGTTTAGCCTAGAAGAGGATGAAAGTTTTATAAAGAATATTGCTAAAGATCTACCCAAGGGGCTTGGAAAGTTTAATGTCCATATGAAGGACACCACCATCTATTCCACCCAGGATGAAGACTCTCATTTTTTCTTCCACTTGATCATCATTGCTTTCCTGGTGGCCATAGTCTATATTACCTACCACAATAAGAGAAAGGTATGTCAGTCGAGAGTGTTTCTGTGTCCTCTTTACCACCTCTTAGTGAATAGGGTGTTGCTTCTAAATCATTTGCAGGTGCATCAAGAATCACAAGACCTATTCTTACTTACATTCATTTATATTGTATTTAAAATGTATTAAAGTAATGTTGATTAACTATCTAGAGGGTGGCACTGTGCCACAGTAAATAGTGCTGTCACCTCTCAGCTTGAAATACCCAGTTTGAGTCTTCCTGCTGACTTTGTGGAGTTCTCCCCATGTCCTTCCCATATCTGTGTGGGTTTATTCTGGGTACTCTGGGTTCCTCCTGCATTCTAAAGACTTTGCAAAATGGACAGCTCTAATGGACATAAATGAATTTGAGTGTGCATTACGGGTGCACAGTATGGACAACAAAGCAGCATCTAATTAATTATAATAGTGCAGGCATTATGTGCAGTGAAAGACTGTATTCCCTAAACAGTACTATAATACAAATAAATATGAAAGTAAATAGGGAAATAACTTTAAATAAGTAAAATCATTCAGTTTTGTCCACTGACCACACCACTTGGAAATCAAATAGCAACTTCATTATATATACATTATAGTTTCTCGTGTCATTGCTCAGTCAGTATGCATAAAATATGCCTCATAATAAATAAGTTGACTACTGTATGAAAGTGGATAGTTTGTATAAAATTGCTAGCCATTCAGTTTGGGGGCTTTGATCATATGTGGCGTTAAAATGAATTAACACACATTAAGCAAACTCCAGCTCATCAAAGCATCTCGCAAGCCCAAAGCTGTGTCTTCCCCAGTGTTTTCCTCAGGAAAATATGATGTCTGCAAACATCAACTGTTTTCCAGAGTCCTGGCTTATGAAGTGAACTATCAAGCAAACAGTTAAATCCAGCAAAAAAAGGAAAAATTAATAAAAAATTGACTCCCATTGGATAATTACTGCATTGGTGATTGTGTTTCAGCTGGCAACAAGTTATTGAACCCTAACTAATGCAGTGAGTAGCTTCTCATTTGTTAAACAACCATGTCGAAAGACATACTGTGGTCATGGAAAAGACGTTAAACTGTTTCAGAAAGGTCAAAGAATGCTTCAGGGAGCATGAGACATCATTTTTAAGTCCTTGGAAAAATTAATGCAACTCTGGACAGAAATAAATGTTGTGACATTGCAGAAGCAGTTCTGTCCAATGTCACAACATTTATTTCTGTCCAGAGTTGCATTAATATTTCCCCAAGATCTTGTATCAATACAAAGTCTTCTCCAGCACATCCTAAAGATTCTCAGTGGGGTTCAGGTCTGGACTCTGTGGTGGCCAATCCACGTGTGAAAATGGTCTCACGCTCCTGAACCACTCTTTCACAATCTGACCCTTCTGAAACAGTGTAACATGTTTACCAGGACCACAGGATGTCTTTCGACATGGTTGTTTAACAAATGAGAAGATACTCACTGCATCAGTTAGGGTTCAAGAACTTATTGCCAGCTGAAACATCATCATCAATGCAGTAATCATCCGGTGGGAGGCTCTTTTTTAACTATTTAACTATCTGCTTAGTTAAATCCAGGTGGAGACCTCTTTTTTGGCCGTGCAGTGCTTATATAGTGCCTATAAATATATAATAGAGCCTTCCTGCTGGGTTGGGCATCAAATGCACTCTCAGTTGACTCTGTCTGAGGGAGGGGAGACTGGTTAGGAAATGCTATTTCGTTGGAAAGGTAGCTGGAAGTACTAAATTCATGCATGTCAATAATTGTGTGACACAAGGCGCAAGGCAGGAGCAACACTAGATAGGGCACCAAACCATAAGGGCCCTTTGAAACACCAGTTAACCTAAAAGGCATGTCTTTGGAGTCTTTGGAGTGTTGGAGTAAACCCCACAAAATTAAATTAAATAATAACAGACCTCCCCACACACACCTTTTATTTTAGTGTTTGAAATTCAACATTAACATGAATGGACTTTGCAGTTTGATGATTTACTGGAACTTATATTCCACACGTCATTTGTTAAATACAGACTTTCTTTACATTGCTCTGTTGTATAGCAGTGCCAGATTAGCTAAAAGTCAATCAAGTCTAAATACACGTTAGAGTTTCCAGCCAGGAAGTCTTAACTTATCCCTTTGTCTGTATAGATAATGCTCCTGGCTCAGACTCGCCGCTGGAGGGAGGGCCTCTGTTCACGCAGCGTGGAATACCATCGGCTTGACCAGAACATTGACGAGGCAATGCCCTCATTGAAGATGACTAGTGATTATATATTTTAATGGACTGCCCAGGATGAAGGTGAACAGTTTTTGAATGGTTAATGCAAAATGTGTTGCTTATTTAATGAGAAGTACATTATTTATATTTTGGGTTAAGCAAAAAAGTAGAGTGTTCATCCCATTGATGTTGTTTATCATTGTTGGTTCTCTGAGTTTTATACTTAGATTTTCTTGCTGTTTTTTATATATCAGATATAGGCATTAATGGTTTTTTGGTACTCTTATTATTTTCCACTTACTTTGGGTGGGCTTGAGTATGTGAAGTCATAAGTTAAAAGCAGTAGAGTAATAATTCAAATTCACTTTGTATATGTAGTATAATTAATAGTCATGGCACTAATTGTGGCTCATAATTTAAGAAATGCATTCAGGTGTAATTTATAATAATTACACAGGTGAGCTTTCATGTGTGTTACAGTTTGATATGAACCACCTACATAAAACATTTCTGGACCAGGTGGTCATAATGGTTGGGCTCATCTGTGCATACTGTGTATTGATACCTGTATTTGTGTCAACTTTACAGATGTATTACGATTGGCCCAGTTACTTTACACGTGTTTATTCTAATTAATACATCATTTCGTTGAATGACGAAAAACTAATTGAAGAAGATGCCAAGGTATTGTAACACTACTTGTTGTTTTATTGTGACTTTAATTATGACTGTTGGTGCAGTTCCCTAAGATAAATGAATAAAGTGTAAGGGGAAAAAAACTTACTTGTGAGATATCTTTTGGTGAACTGATTGAAGTACACCCTAGTAGCATAGGTTAAACAGTATCCAAACTCCCTCCTGGCCTAGCTTTTGTGACTAGGTCACTGAAGTGTCATCTAGGATGGAACATCACACAGTGGAAATGTGTATAGTGGTCAGACCAATCAGTAGTCCAGATCTTTTTTTGGAAGAAATGGACACTGTGGTCTGGACCAAAGACAAAAAGGACCATCCAGATTGTTATCACCATCAAGTCCAAAAGCCATGGTCTGTCATGGAATGGTTCTGTTGATCAGTCCGGCACACTGGCTTGGAGGAATTTTAGCCCATTCCTCCGTACAGAACAGCTTCAGCTCTGGGATGTTGGTGGGTTTCCTCACATTAGCTGCTCACTTCAGCTCCTTCCACAACATTTCCATTGGATTAAGGTCAGGACTTTGACTTGGCCATTCCAAAACATTAACATTATTCTTTAACCATTCTTTGGTAGAACGACTTGTGTGATCTTGTTTGCTTAGGTGATGACTGTCTTGTCTGCATGACCCATCTTCTCTGAGATTTCAGTTCATGGACAGATCTGTCCTGAAATTTTTCCTTTAGAATTCTTTGATATAATTTCAGAATTATTGTTCCATAAATGATTTAATGGTTGCTGTTTGGTCTCATCCGTCCCAAAAACAAAAAACCATTCTTCCATAGCTTCTTGGTTCGTCCACGTTTAGAATTCTCTGATATCATTTTAGAATTTCATCTGTTCCGTCAATGATGAGTGCAAGCCGTCCTGCCCAGATGCAGCAAAACAGGCCCAAACCATGATACTACCACCACCATGTTTCACAGATGAGATAAGGTTCTTATGCTGGAATGCAGTGTTTTCCTTTCTCCAACCATAACGCTTTTCTTTTAAACCAAAAGTTCTATTTTGGTCTCATCTGTCAACAAAACATTCTTCCAATAGCCTTCTGGCTTGTCCACGTGATCTTTAGCAAACTGCAGAAGAGCAGCAATGTTCTTTGTTTCAGTTGCTTATAAGTTACCCTGGGGTTCTTTGTGACCTCGCCAACCATGACACGCCTTGCTCTTGGGGGATCTTTGTTGGTCGGCCACTCATGGGGAGGGTACCAATGGTCTTGAATTTCCTCCATTTTTACACAATCTGTCTGACTGTGGATTGGTGGAGTTCAAACTGTTTAGAGATGGTTTTGTAACCTTTTCCAGCCTGATTAGCATCAACAACTCTTTTCCTGAGGTCCTCAGAAATCTCATTTGTTCGTGCCATGATACACTTCCACAAACATGCTGTGACGAGCAGACTTTGATAGATCCCTGTTCTTTTAAATAAAACAGGGTGCCCACTGCTAATCTGCTAAGCCTAGAGGTTCACATACTTTTGCCACTCACTAATGTAATATTTGATCATTTTCCTCATACACACACACACACACACACACACACACATATATATATATAAATAAATGTGTGTATGTGTGTGTGTACACCTATTGACAAAAAAATAACGCACCCAGTCAGAAATGTCAGATTGCTGCAAGTGAGCGTGATCTGGGGTATTGCCACAAGAGGGCATTATAATGCTTCCCCTGTTTAAAAGGCTCTCAAAGGCTACCTTTGGATAGTGTATAGCTTCCTGGTGAACGATCGTTGATTGCTAGACATGACTCTACGGCACACTCGAAGACATTTTACCCAGTTGACTGGCTTTGGGCGCATCTTTGGACTGAGAGAAGCAGGATGGCCTTGTGCCTCCACAGGGGCAGCAGGAAAATGCACACCATTACCTTGGTCCATTACCTGTAATCGAGCAGATCAACAAGGTCACATATCATTTCAAGCTCCTCGCCAATTCCTGATGTCTTTGTCATTCCAAGTATTCCACCTATTCTCCAGTACAGTTGACCTAAACAGCCGAGTAAACAATATACACTCCATTGCCATCTTGGTAATGCCACCGGGCAGTTATTTCCAGACTCCTATCGCTTTGAATGGGGAGAGACCTATATATACTATATTGAAAGATAAAGTAACATTTAAAATGCATGTTTAGAATAGCTGGTATAATCTGAAAAAAATGGTATTTACTTACAACTCACTTGCATTGTTAGGTTCATATAACACAGGGAAATACGTTTTTGCAAGGTTGTTCTGGCTACTGCACATGTGCCAGTACAGAGGGCCCAAGACTTGCTGCCCCCCCTCTCCGACACATCTACTAATATACTGCTCTTTCTAATGACATGGCAGGGCTTCTGTACTACAGTCCCATTCATATTTCAACCAGTGAGCAGTCTCCTTATATAATGTCTCTGATAACAGACAGGGGCTGTACATCATCTGGTGTTGCAGGCTTAAAGTAGGATTAAAGTGCCACCTATCGACGGTCTGAAACATGGTGGCTTAGCAGGGTAGGATTTCATCACTAGCAATACATTTGTCACATTTTAAACTTTTTTTTTGAAGTGTATGGAAGGAAATTCACCAGGCAGAGCTTGTTGAAGAGTCTAACTGTACGTTAATGGGATTATTACAATTAATTATCATACTTTACTAATATGTTTATTTCTTTGAACAGACAGTGTCTCAATAATGTGGATTCTGGGTGACTGCTCATGGTGACTGTAGATCGTTGGGTTAATCCTGAGAGCATGCCAGCTGACCTTGGTTTTGGGTAGTCAGCCATTAAATAAACCTGTCATAAGATTATTGGCTAGGTTAGAGGAAATGACAGCAGCCTATTCCTGAGTGGCATGGACACTGCCCACTGAGATTAACCCTCAAGGTTTGCCCATTATTTTTAAAGCATCAGGCTGTTTTCAGAGCACCACTTTGACATCCAGCAGTTCCGTGACCATAACCTGCTGTAAGGTTGGTCATGTTGCCACATTGGGATGGGGACATAGTCAGATGCATATTGCTGCATCGGACATGTCCTTCACTAATTTATACTCCTTGGTATCTTTATGGTTAGTCACCTGTGCCTGACGGTGTATTTCAATATAAAGTAATACAGAAACCTATGACTGTGAAATACTCCACGTTGGCTCATTTGATCCCAGAATACAGATGGCAGCTGGTGCCCCTAAAGGTGTAGTTAATTGGAACAAGCACACCTTTGAACAGGCTGATGTTTCAATGACACGTGATCAGGTCAAGTTCATTGCTAAACTGGATTAGTTGGTTTATTGCCCATTTTTCCTGCTGTACGTGCGCTGCCAGGATGGGAGCTTACTACCCACACCTGTGGTACCCGGACGTTCATCTACATTTCTCATTACCTCTCTGTCTGAATGTGCCCCTCCAACAATAGTCTTCATTCTCATTTACAGTGTCTAAAATGAGGGGACAGAGTAACAGAGAAATATAATCATGACGGTATTTATTAGCTTAGATTTTATTTTAACAAAATATTTAAAATACAAACTTTATAGAATGTTCTCATTTCAACCATACATAATTAGTACCACTAATTTACAACAAAAACATGTACATTTAAAAAATCATATTTAAAAAACTGACATCCTAAAAACAAGTGCGAAGGAAAAAGCATGAAAGAGTAATACTCCAGTAATGTCCCTTGATCTACTAAAAGTCTTTCACATATCCATACGATGTAATGAAGGCTTAGAATGTGCTGTATAAAGAGTATATAACTGCCAGAGGTTACTCGACATTTACAAGTAAAATACTATACAAAATGTTCAAAAGACATTCAAATTTCATCTAGCATATACATATATTCTCCCTTGACTATCAAGGTTTGCTTCTCATTGTAACTGTGCAACATAAATAGCAAACGAATGGTCATTTACAGTTGAGTGCATGAGGTATGTTTATATATGGAACTAAACAGTGGTACTACAACTAAATAATTGTTTTATCAGGTAATTAAACCACATTCAAGCCTTGTTCTAAATTCATAATGGATTATCCAAGATGATTTTCCATTGCTACTACAGTATCATAAGCAGCAAGTATTTAAATATTTTATGGCTGCTAAGCCATTTTTAAATTAATTCTTGAATTTGAAATTAAATTGTGTAAACATCAAGCAGTTAGGAGGGATCTGGGAGATGATGATGAGCACAGCATTGTCTGAAATGCTAATTATATTGTGACAATATCAAGAAAAGCAAGTGCAAAGTCAAGATTGTGTTACACTGACAAGGGCAAAGAATTCCAACAGAATTAGAATGCTGTCAGTGCAATATCCCAAAATATAAACTGAAACACAACCTGTATTCTCTCACACACACAAGCTCAAGCCAAAAAGAGTTTTCTCTGAAGAGTAAAAGACAATGAGCTGCTTACAGCTGATGGAACGATCGAATACAGTGGAACCTCGAAATTCAAACGCTTCTTTATTCGACCAATTTGAACATTAAACTGTCCATTTGAACAAAATTTCCAACTTCGAAACGTCGGTAAAACCTGAACTTGTAGGACTGAGCCTCAGTGTGTGTCTGAAATGAATTAGATTCCGACTTCAAACAAATCCATATTTGAACTGCCTTCTGGAACCAATTACGTTTGAATTCTGAGGTTCCACTGTATTTCTTTACAAAAGACCCATTACAGGGCCAAGCACGTCACTGAAGTTAGGCAGGCATTCAATGAGGTAGAAAAGTAAACACGCAGGCTTGCACTTAGCAATGGATAAACAAGTCTTCAACATTCTGCAGAATTTTGGCTCAATGAAAACATTTCCTTTACATACACATTTGATTCAAAATAATAAAAAGGCCATATAAACACTTTGTTCAAAAATAAAATAAATATTTTAAAAAAAGTATCTTGGTCAATAGCAACATACTGCTCAACACTGGCTAAACCTGACCACAGTCAATAAACAGAATACATCGTGGAAGACTTTACAGATGGGGTCAAACTTTGGTATGGTTGGTTTGGTGTCGTCTGGTTGGTTCCATGATATTCCGTTACTGAAAAGAACTGAAACAGAACAGAAGCATAGGGATTGCACAGGTTTGTCTGGCACTGATTGTGGTGTTGAGGAAAATTAGTTTACATTTGTAGGGCTTTAGCTTATAGAGTTGTCCTTCATACTATGCCCTCCCCCTACACACACTCACTCGCTGCCCACCGGATCACACCGCTGACACATGCTCATCTGCAAGACAGAGATGAAGACATAAACGTAAAGACCAGAACATGAAATGAAGAACAAAAATCACCTCAATTAATCAAGACAAACACATTCACATGTCTAAAAAAATAAAATCTAAATAAACTACGCATAATAAAAAGGAACAAACAGAATGTGACTCATATTTTCTAAAAGTAATGCCCCATTGCTGAAGAGAGATGCATCAACATGTTCCCATTAGTCCCCATTACTCAAGCTCAAGTCAACACCTAGTGGTAACCTAGCAGACCACTTGCTTTAGAGGAATCATGCTGGTTGGGGATTTAAGCACATACCCTCCTCACTATCAGCTAGATCTTGAGATGCTACAGGAATGGTGAAGTTCGTTTGATGCCTGGCTGCCAGTCTTTGTCCGTCACCCAGCAGCTTGGACCTTTGCAAAGCCATGCTATAGTTGGGCGGCTTTAAGTGGACTGGTCGTGGAGCCCCGCTATCTTGCAGTTGCATTTCACCCAGTGGCAGCCCCTGGTAGCCAGGCAGGACTGGAGGTGGAGCCCTGTACCTATCTTCCTTACTTGGTGATGTTACACAGTACACTGAATGATGGTGAACAGAAGAAAATGGAGAACAGAAAACAAATAAAAAACTGAGCATACACGGAAAGGTGAAATGCAAATAATCACACACGTGGAATAAACACACAATGACAGTAATAGATTTGTGGCGGGCGTGTCTTTTAAACTTGTACCACTCTTTGTCATCTTGAAAGATTATATCTAGTTGTAGAACACGTTCACACTTAGACTGAATTAGAAATTAGTATATCATCAGATGTGCTCAGGTGGTCCAGCATTCTAATAAGTTAGCCCTCGAAAAGGACCTGAGATCGAGTCCCAATGGGGCGTTCCGGCTATGTCGGCCATCACATGCAGACACCATTGACTGTGTCTGAGGGAAGGGAAGCTGGTCAGGAGAGTTCCCACTGGAACTGCAACAGTGGCCCCTAATCTACAATGGACACTACACCTGCGCCCCATGTCCTCTGGGGATAGGTGTCAGAGCCCTTCAAAAACCTAAGAAACATCCACTTAAGGAAAAAATAATATAATTAGCTAAACATGACACAATGGACATAAAATCTGTTACTGCCATTGCACAACAAAGCCTCAGCACAGAATCATCTACACACAAGCCCCTCACCTATTAGTCCTTTCTCTGTGCTTGAAGTCACAGTTTTGTAAAAAGACTCTGTACTTTGTTGCCCACTGGCCGTCTCTCTGCATTTAAAAGAGTTGTGGATTCCCTTGCAACTCCCTGAGGCTGAGCTAGAGGAAGCCCAGCTCTGTCTGGACTGATTGAGCTCTACATTGTCATGAGTTGTTTCCATCAGCTGGTTATGGTGGTTCAGCATCTCGGTGTGCTGAACCTGAAGGTTGTCATGTGAGTTACTAGAGCATGAGGTCCAACTGCCCCGGCCACTGTCTGCAGCCTCGCAAACTGGCAGAGTCAGCTCATCTGCACTCGTGGAGAAGGCAAAAGTGGAGCCTCTGGGCACAAGATGCCTAAAAAAGTAACGAGAGGATAACAGGTAAGCAATGCAAGGGTGTAGAACATATAGAAAACATACATCAATACATGAGCAGAAATGTTTGGATTAATAATTTTTCAAACACCAATATATACACTTTATTAGGTACACCTGTTCAACTGATCCTTCTAGTATCTAATTATATCAATCATAGTCAATCTCACTGCAGAAACTCAGGGTGTACTCACACTGAGCACGGCTGCCTTGAATCGCACCGGAGCGTGTTTGTCCCCCCTCCCCATTCGCGCCCTGGATCCTGCTCACACTAGGTTCACTGAAACATGCTCCGGCATGCTTTCCTCATCATGATATGCGCTCACAGATGGACTTTCAACTCCCTCTACAAATTTTCTATGGGGCTGAGGTCTGGAGACTGGCTAGGCCACTCCAGGACCTTGAAATGCTTTTTACTGAGCCACTCCTTCGTTGCCCGAGCGGTGTGTTTGGGATCATTGTCATGCTGGAAGACCCAGCCACATTCCATCTTCAGTGCTCTCACTGATGGAAGGAGGTATTGGCTTAAAATCTCCCAATACATGGCCCCGTTCATTCTTCCCTTAACACGGATCAGTCGTCCTGTTCCCTCTGCAGAAAAACAGCCCCAAAGCATGATGTTTCCACCCCCATGCTTCACAGTAGGTATGGTATGGCTTGGGATGCGACTCGACATCCTTTTTCCTCCAGTTGAGTTTTTACCAAAAAGTTTTAT